>JAGDQP010047355.1:4933-15049 GCA_022664845.1 Lepisma saccharinum
CTAATAATTACAGTGTTTTTGGAGAGGGAAGGTTCCCTTGCAACGAACTGAATCCAGTTGTTGTCCTTCAACGCTTGTGTTCATCACGATTAAATTCTGAACGAAGGGACGAGTATAAACCTGTATCTTCATTTGAGGAATTCAAGGGCACGATGCAATTCACGTCCACAAATACATCAGCAGAAGATTATCATAATAAAATGTAGGTTGCCTTTACTTATTCATTTAATACATTTTTTGAAGATTAGTTCGTCTGATTACAGATGAACTTTAACTCATAATACATACTTTGTTTCATAGAAATCCATATTTATGCATCTAGTACTAGCCACATACACTTTTTCCTTCTGTCGCCTAATATATTGTACACGTGCAAAGTTCTACACGCCTTTTTGTGTGTATGTGGATATAGAAGTGCTAACAACACAATCTGGGAATCACCTCAAACTGTACATGGTGCTGTTACCGCCCATAGAATTCATTTTATCCTTATGTACATTATTGCCATAGCAATCCTTGATCTATTCTACCTTTCTGGTAGATCATTTGCAAGCAGATAAATGCTCTAATGTTTGGAATCGAAGCACTGTTTCCATCAAACATTTTTCAAGCGAAGGAGTTCTGCTAAGCATGAAAAAGCTGGAGATCTGTACGAAGCATGTCTAAAGAACAGAGTGAGTGGTGCTAAATTTCCCAATTTGTCTATACATTTTGACGGGTGATTAGACAGCATGCGATCTGGCGGTATCATAGTGAATGATGACTCATTGATGATTGACATGAACTAGCTGTTTCTATTACAGAGCTGGTCGAAGTCTGCCCAACCGTTGACAGTTCAATCATTAATACTTTAGTTATGTTCCAGCACCTCCAAGCAAAGCCTTGAACCCACCACACAGTTAGTATGAACTTCTTAGAATAAAGGTCTCGTTTAACTGTAGATTGAGGCGGTTCACAAATGTGATTATTAGTCCTTGTACGCTTTACTTTCCGCAAGGAACACAGATATCCTCGATGTTCTCCATTTGAATTGCACTTAGCCGATCTCGAACACAGCAAACAAACTTTGTGGTGAAACACAGCAATTCCAACAGTCTTTCAAATGCTGTCGTGTATACCTGGAATATTTCCATTAAGTGTTCTACGAATGGATTCGGGGTGCTCCGTCTCTTCACAGAACGCTGATGGACGTCCAGACCCTGATTAATCTTGATTGCTGCTGTTTCCGTCCTTGAATATTCGAAACCACCGATTTACTATCGTGAATTCCATCATCACCATACGCTTGTCAAATGCTGTGACAGGCTTCGGATTATTTTTTTAAAATTTGGGGACCCGCTTTCCACCCCTGTTTCTCTGCATTCTTTCAACAAATGAAGTTGTGTACTTTCGGGGACGTACAGCACGAGCTGTTGTTCGCTCTCCCCATTTTGGTACAGGCTGTCCCTAGAGATTTTTGGATTGCAGGAATTCCGGTACTCCAAGAAGCTCCTATGTTCCTTCAGTTTAAACTTGAGGTGTTGCGGGACGGATTTTGACCAGGTATCCAAGGTTCTCCTTGTCTTTAGTTCGTGTTTAGAACATTTGCTACCTACCACATTTGAAATTTTATTTTAAAAAGAAACATTGATACATAACACTTAGAACAAACACATGGACAACACACGGACTTCACAATGACAACACAAACATGGACTTAATTCGGCATCTTCTTTTGCTGCCCCTGCAACGAGATAAGAAGAGTTTAGGATCGGACTGCGCGTGGGAATGTTGTTTCGCCCACAAAGTTTTTTCCGCTTCTCCTTCCTAGTCGTCTTCTTTACTGTTATCTTCCTCTTCCTCACTCAACATAAGGTTTAGGCTGTCTTCACCATCAGAATCTTAATTTTCCTTACCCGATGCATTTGGAGACAAATTCTTCAGTTCTTGTAATACGTCTTCCTCAGTCCGAACAAGTTTCGAGCTGTTGTCACGCTTTTTCCCATCAACTCTGAGAAGTTCATTTTCTGAACGAGCAAATCTGATGTCTTCGACGAAACGACGAACCACCAGCTCTATAGCTATGTGTTCGAAATAAATCGCCTTGAAATACAGTTTTGCCCGTCTTTTGTTGGTAGCTCTAGCGCCGAAATTACGCGTGATAGGGCGTGTGATCATATGGCATGTTTTTCTTGTTTTGCTATTATTCAGCTCCCGAAGTTTATACCAGGGATCCTGAATCACCCTATATATAATGTGTGTGGCTGTGGGTGAGTAAGACAGAGAAATAGTTCAATGTATAAAAACAGAGAAGGAAAATTACACCACGGAATGAGCCACATTTTGCCAGTAATAATAATTTATAATAATGATAATAGTAATATAACGATACAATTAGCTTTGTTGTTAAAACTCCCGTTACAAAACTAAATCGAATATTTTAGTTCGAAAATTTTGCAAAAATGATTCAAAACTTAATACTGTAATAATAATGAGTCAAAATGACTCTTACCGTCCTGAACTCGCGAACTAATTATCCAAACGTTTTCAAGATACATGTGTAACATGCTAGGAAGATATGTGACAGTGACAGAAAGTAGAAGGAATTGAATGTAAAACAGTTAAAATAATTGGCATTCGAAAACTGAAATGACTCATTTTGACTCATCTCGTCCTTCTACTGGTAAATTTCATGGCAAGTTGAAGCGAGACGAACAACAGCTCAATGGCACGCAATTATTACTCATGAGTTTAATGTTGCTCCTACGTTTAATATATATGATGAAAATATAGAATACAAAAATTGACATTTTTTTATAATGATCACATCTCTAGCAGTAGTTATTAATTATTTCTAATGTTTCGAAATGCTTAAAATTTTGTATCTTTAGTTTCGAATCTAAATATTGTACTACTAATTGCGAGAAGGATATTATGTATGTGTTTTCTATTGTCTAGAACACTACAGAAGGAAGTTGTACGAAGGTAGTAGTAAGTATATTTGCGGTAGTCATAATATTTCTTACACCCGTCCAGAAAGGAAGTTGTAAATGCAAAACATATGTTCTGGATTGTTTACATACCTTTTATATCACTAATTATTGTAAAATAAAGAAGCGCCGTAAAAGCTGTGGTAGACTGATATGTCCATACACCACTAGAATTTGATTTTCGCTTTTTAAAGAAATGCAATTATACATATACAAACTAACTCGTCTTAGAAAGAATAAGTGATTCAAATATCCCAGCCTGCTCCGAGGTAATCGAAAATTACAACAATTTGCAATGTTTATTTGTTTCTCACTGGAACATCTGTTTTTTTATGAATCAACTAAGCTCTCAAAATGTTTCATTTCGCTTTTGTAATGTCAAGATTAGAGCAACATGTAACATTTTCTTTCGTTTCAGATTTCGGTTAAAATATCTCCCCTTACCTTTCATGCTTTAAGTTACAAATGACTAAATTAGTATTATCGTATGAAATTACCGTACATATTCAAACTGCGGGATGTAATTTGTATAACAAATTACGTTTAGTATGTGGTTTAGGATACCTGTTAATTTTAATCATTTTCAGCGATACACATGGTGTAACTTAGTATGTGGGCAACTCTTCAAAAATAACTCCTGACAACCAGAGAGGAAACCTTTGAAAGTTTCGAGATATGCTAAGCTTTGGAACTTCAGACGTTTGGTTTTATCGCCAGACATGACGTCATAACTTGACGTGTTTTAAGGAACATGCTGTTGGCTCCGAATTACAATATAAATACTAACCTATGCACCTAGTTATGCTATGTTTGTGATTGACGAATGAACCTTAGACGGTGATTGATCTATTTAAACATCTAATCTTTGATACTAAAATTAATACGTTCCAAACTTGACTATGTGATACTCCCTAAATCATAAGCGTTCCTCCTTATGCTTTGAGTTAAACTTCATTGTGTTTTGCTAAGCTGGCAACATTTACGTTATTATTTTTCGAGATATGACATTATTTCTGACGATGCCAAGTCATTTTGAGTGGGCCTAGTTCCGAAACTACGCATATTTCAATATTTCTTTAGATGATTATATTTATTATTTGGGTGCCAGTAATTTATGTGTGAACTTGAGACCAAATATTAATATACTTCTCGTATTTACGAATTGACATTAAAAAATATATTTTGTTTTCATTTGACATAGGAGGAACGACAAGAAATCATGTTCAACTATGAAATCCAACGAAGAAGAACTGAAGAACGGAACTACGAATTTGGAGGGAGAAACAGGTGAAAGGTTGTTAACTGACAAGGGATTCCGAAAGAAAATTCGTGTCACAGAGCATTCACAATTGCGTTTGAAACGAGAATTCCACATTTGTAAAGTTTGTAACAAAACTTTTTTACATGCATCTGAACTGAACAGACATATTTCAATTCACACTGGAATCAAGCCATACAGTTGTATTTCTTGCTCTAAATCTTTTAGACTAAAATGGTATCTTCAAGAACATCAAAAAGTACACTCAATAGAAAAAACATTTTTTTGTAGGGAATGCCCAAAATCTTTCAAGTGGGAATGGTCGCTCAAAGTGCATGAAAGAGGTCACATTCAAGCGTTGCAGTTCGGTTGCCAGGTTTGTGGACGTTCCTTCAAAAGAAAGGACCGTTTGAGGGATCACATCGCTCATATTCATATGCAATTCAAGCCCTATATTTGTGCAATTTGCACCCGATCATTTTCAACGCGTAACGCTATGAGAGGCCACAAAAAAGTTCACGCAAATCAAGACACATTCGTTTGTGATGTTTGCAAGAAAACATATACATTACGATACAAATTCCTGGCGCATTTAAAATGTCACAACTTGAGAAACTATGTGTGTAGCTATTGCAGCAGAAGGTTTACACATCATCAAAGTATGAAAAGACATCTCTTAACTCATGACAAAAAATACACTTGTCCCGTTTGTAAGAGATCATTCGCTCGAATAGATAGTCTTGATGATCATATGAATCACCACACAATGAAATTATCTTACAGATGTGATGTATGCAAACGGGAATTTTGGAGTAAAAATAATATACGGTTTCACATGTTAAAGCATTTAGGCACCAGATATGCATAATTAATTTCTCGCAAATGGAGCAAAGGTGCTCGCACAAAATGCAGTTCAGTCATCTGCCTGCATCATCATTCCTTCTTATAACAATATTTCTTCCATCATTGTGGTCTAATGTTTAAAACAACACATTATAATATAAGGAAACACAAGTATTGGAACAAATATAATTCTGCTATTCTGTTTTGTGCTTTGCTTTACAAGATCATGTATTTTTCTGATATTATTTGTTGGCGTCCGTAGCATACGTGTTGTAAAATAAGGTTTAGTGTTTTAAGTTTGTTTAAATATTGGGATTATCAAAATGAAAATATCTGGGCGTCTTCTCTTTGCAACCAATAAAATATTAACTAGACTAGCTGGGTATATGATATTTGTTAAAAATTAACAATAGGCTAAGTTTTTAGAAACATTGTTAATGTACTTTCTCTAGAGGTATATTCACCTGTGGTGCTATTGGTCGTCGGATCGATTCCTTCTCATGCCATTTGGTCTTTTGGTGGACAAACACCGTGTGTGTTTGTGTTCTCAGGGTTATCCCACTTCTGCCATTCCACCAAGCATCACATCACCATTTACTCGGCCAGAGCAAAAATTGCCTAAAGGTCATCAAATAGTTTTCAATACATTATCTCAAGATGACTGATTTACCACCATATTGTCAATCAGCAAATGATATATTATTATTTCTATTATTACTTTTAAGAGTGTATCCATATTTTAATTTACGATCGTAGTATAGTATTATCAATGTATAACATGATTATTAATAGAAAATTCATGGATTGTAATTGTGATTGTAATCATGGAATCGGAGATGCATATGCAGTATCATTGTGTGAAAAACGGAATTTCTATGAATTGTAAAATCAATTCCAAATCACGAAGGAATTTTCGAAGATTACTTTGTACATCTGATCACAAAATGTTGTACCTATTTAGCGTGAAACCTGATCAACATTATACCTACCTACGAAGTGAATTTAGCCACAGGGAAAAGATGAAGTATGGACTGAAATTCTACTTAAACTTTTGTGGAGATTTAAATTTGCTTGATATTTCGTGTTCCACGTAAAATTCTCAGTTTCTAAAACCATTTATCTTCAGTCTTTTGAAAACAAGTATTTTATACTGAATCATGAAGAGAGCAGAAGCATTTTAATATATTTCATCAAATACCTAAATGTAACCGTGAGGTAAGAATAGTTAAACGTCAATAATTCCTTCTGAAATGTGGACGGTTGCATGGAAACCTTCAGTGCCTTCACTAATTCGCGAACGGCCAGTGATACCAAGTGATATGTTTCAACCTTTTACCATATACAAACAATCTTTTAAAATTGTTGCAATCATCATAGATTTTATGACATATGTAGTATCCAGCAACATATACTAAGTTGTTAAAATATGATTAAAACATTTAGTGTTCGTTGATATGTTCTATTGTAAATTGTCCAAACTGATGTACAAAAAATTAACAATGTATCTTACGAAATAAATTAAAATTCTGAGTTAAGTAAAATAATTCTAATTGAAATGTACCCTTCAAACAGAAGCAAATTGTGTTTTTTCACAAATAAGATAGAATAACTGTAAAATGAACGTGCTAGAAGCAGCACTGGTTAAATTAGTGTACATTAAAGTACTACTTTACGTTTGTAGTAGCCGGTGCATCTTAACCTCTGTTGTTAGAAGGGTCGGTGCTACTGCTCGTAGTGTAACGTCGTCCAACAACTATCGCTTCTGTTCGTGAGCGAGAGTGCTGCCAATGGGTCAGAGATTGCATGGCCTGGACTAGAAAGTTATGTTCTGACCTGTATAACTGTACACTCGTCCAAACATGAATACCGTCATTTGTGAAAAATGGAATGACTAAACATACAAAATGTCTTACAAGTAAGTAATTCATCAATACATAAGTTCACGTGGAAAATCAACTCAACTTTATTCATCATAAATTATTTAGTTATTATACTTTTAGACATGATCAGCAAGCGTTCTGAATCTTTATACAATTACGTTCTCCGTCTGTCAACAACTTTCAATTCTGGATCTACTAAGGCTTAAAGGGTAACTGATGTGTCGTTGTAAAGGTGTCGATGGGCGAGTTCAAGCTCGTATTGATCCAAAACAAAGAGCTAGTCAGAAGTTCGGATTCAACTTTTAACTCGGGATCTCATACGAAAAATTTTAAAGTCAAAACTACTAGGGTTAATAATTTGGTGGAGAGTGCGTTGGAAATATTGCAATTTATTGCTCCAACAATTTTGATGATATGCATAAGATGCTCACCGCCAGAACCTTTCGGAATCCCCTGACTGACTTCCCCTCACTAGTAATTAAATGTATTAGAAAAAAATAATACGGAAATTTTTATATATGCTTCAATGTCACACGACATAAGTACACCATCTTTGGTGTTTAAACTAAGCGGTAGAAGACGAGCTAACGGAGTCTAGTGATAATTTGATTGAGTTTGATTTTAATCGACTCTAGGGAACATGATTGTGTTTAAAGAATTTTGTTGGTCGCAACCAAAAACGTACATAAATATGATGGATTAAAATATGGGGTCGTGCATATTAGGTTAATGTGACTGGCTAACGAGGTCCAGTGATAATTGGATCGAATTTGATTTTAATCTACTCTATGGAACATCATAACTGAGTTTGCAGAATTGTGTTTATCTCAACCGAACACTTACTGAAATATGAGGGCCAGCCCGGCGTAGGCAGGAAAATGGGTGATCTAAGCTATTAGACACTTTTCAAACCTGTGCGTTATCTCTCTCTCTCTCTCTATTTGAGTGTATTCGGGTGACTCGGATCTGTGTTGGTGTAAATTAGAGCCGGTACGTCTCAAATTCGGGTTAGATTGTAAAGTCTTGGAAAACAAGTGTTTCTTTCGAAAGACACCGGTGATATTGTTTCCAGAGTATACAAATATGCCCCTGAAAGGTTCTAAAATAGGGCTCACCAACATCTTGCCGGCGAGCCGAATATGGTTTCATCCGTGCCGTGGAAAGATAAAAGCAATACTTAATGTGTATTATCATTTTAGCTATTAGTTTCTAGCGAACACATGATTGATACAGGGGTTATATTCTTTATTGCTGATCACGTTCACGACGCTGCCACTCGGCCCGCCTGCAGAAAGAAGTTGGCTACCTCTTTCAGAATTTAAGAGTTTAGTAATAGCCAGGGAAGTAAATACAACACCGCGAGACCCCGGATTGCCAGGATCAGATATCCAGGGTACACTACAGATGATTTAAATATGTAAAAGTGTTTTAGTGGAACCCTACACACTTATTACAAGAGAAATCAACTCAAATTTGATTTTAAAACTTTTTCATTTTTAGTGAAAAGGGGGGGGGGAGGTTTTATGCCTGGACGGAAATTGTCACGCATTGTGGAGAGAAACTCTACTTTATAAATCTGGCAATACTGTTCTGCACACTTATTGTGGGTTTTTACATACAGCAAGAATTTGCTTAAATTGCATATGGGATATGCTGCTAGGACAAGTTTCCTTGCAGAAAGGAGGTGAAAATGATATTTACGATACTGGCAATTGCATACGGAATCTAGTTTCAAATCCCGTGGAGACTTCCAAAGTAGCTTCGGAACTGTACAATTATTTCCACTAAGAGACTTCTCTGAAACAAACCCTGGACAAACAGAAAGCTAGCTGACATGCGTACTATCCCCTTTCCTCCTATCGACCCGAAGGTCCGGGATGGTAGTGAGCCAGTCACCGAAAATTTGATGCTTCAAAGAATGAAAAGAAAAAAACGAAAATTAGTTCTAGGATCCAAGTTCACTAACCAGCCAAGATCTTTTTGGGAAGTACAGGGGACACTATAGCCAGGACCCGGCTAGGTGCCCCACACAATTTCTGGTCTAGTAAACAGTGAGTAGTATTCATAAGCACACACACACGCACTTACCCACATCGGTGCTTTAGCTCGACTCACGTAAACCCATCCAAAATCTTAATGACTATAGAGAACGAGTGATAAATAGAAATGAAAGGATTGAAATTCTAATAATACTTTATAACAAGACAAAAACTAATGTCCAAATATATAAGGTATAACAATAGGGAACCGTCGTTCCGAAAATAACTATACATTCAAATACTGGAAATAAATTTCATCCAACATAACATATGCATTATTTGAGTAACAATTCAACAGACGTTATAAAAAAAAAAAATCTGCTCTCTTATTCTAATATAGTAGCTCTTTCACACACACACTCACACGTTATCCTCTGCAGTTATAATTAGGCCGATCAATGTTTAATTATAATGGAAATTCACTGCACGCCACGACCTAGACAAAAGGTACGATCTCAGCATAAATGGCTTCGATTCCAATAATCTCTGAAACCGAGCAGCTCTGCCTCGCGAAAAACGAAAAAAAAAGGTCAGTCGAATATTCCAAATCCTATTTTCTGATCAAAAAAGAAATATAGCAGTTCTCAACCTACGGTCTATGATGCCGAAAGTCCCCCCTCCCAAAAAAATAGTAATAAAGCATTCACGCCTGTATAGGAACAAAATAGCCGAGTTACTGAATGAACAATTATATACACCGCTAGCTGCTTAAATCTGCTAGAACAGCTTACCTAAGATGGCGTCGTTCAATAACGGACGTTGAAGCACATGGTTTCGTGCACCCCAACTCAATGAAATTTGTTTTCAGCGATTTCATTGGATTCTCTGCCATGTATACTCCTTTTTTGTTCATAATAAATTAACCAGTAAGCCACACAAAAGGGGCCATATAACACCCGACAGATTAATAGGAAAATTTCTCACACAACGGGGCATTCGTAAAATAAACGCAATTTCTGCAGAGCGTAAAGCTCTATTTCTTACACTTTTAACAATCTGATCTATTACTGATTTTCAAGACACAATCCGACATGATATATAATACAGCACTCTTATTCGAACACCATCAGCCATACTATTTTTACCACACTCTCGCAAGTACACCTTCGGCCATGCGTTACCAACTC
>JAGDQP010047356.1:0-15049 GCA_022664845.1 Lepisma saccharinum
GGTGAAAGTTGAAGGATGGGACCTACTGCTTTTGATGAAGTGCGCGCCGAACCACTCCATTGAATACACCATCATGGGGTAAAGAATCCGATGATCATGTGCACAGAAAGTACACGAGAAGAAGTACGTGAATTAAAGGTGCGCGAGTGACGGCTCAAATACACTTTAAGTACGTCCACTATTCATTGGGTTTACTTCCAAGGGTCAAGAAAAAGTTTCATTTTGACTTTATGTATGGTATTTAGGTATCTATGGATCACGCAGAGATAAGAGCAAGGGAAAGAAGTAGGTCAAGGCCTACGTTGAAGATACCATCCCAGTATTTGCCTGATGATACTGAGAAAAACCTCAATCAGGATTGTCAGTTGCTGATACCGAACCCAGAACTTCCCAAATGAGAAGCTAACGCTCTACCAGCTAAGCTACAACGCTTAGTAAGAAATCTCAATAAGCGTGGCTTATGCTAAACAGAGTTACCAATTTCACAATCTCTTTTTCACAACTAGTATGATTTTTTTAAACGATGTGGTTCTACAGCTCGACATACTATCATTCTTATTAGCAAGGACAATAGAGGCTTATTTCAATGTCGAAGAAACCTTTATAATGTCACTTAACAACTAACAATTGCAAGAGCAAGAGTACCGTATCTGTGAATATACTTGTGCATGGTAAAACGCAACGTTATAGTTTTGTAACTAATTTATCGTCTTACCACAGAACCTGATACTTTCTGTCCCATTCTGACTCTTGTGATGAAGCATCATGTACTGTACGGAATAGTGATTGATTAGGAAATTAAATAAAAAGTACATTAGCAATGTTACTGAACGAGATCAATGCCGTTTCAAACAAAGGGTTTATTTACGAGGAAAGCAAACCAACAAACAAAACCAACTTTCATCATTACTACTTTGATTCCTTAAAGATCAGTTCAGATTATCTTAGCTATTAAATTCACTCCCCCCCCTCCTACATAAATCGAAAATTAAAAAAAAAATCAGCTATGATTAATTAAATATAGCTAGTTGTTTTAGGCTATTTTAAAAATACAGCATCAAGAATGAATTATCTGTGTCTCGTCTTGTCTGGTGGTGTATTTTTAGTGAGTTATCATAATGGATTTCTTTAACCAAAGATAGTTATGTAGAAAATTACTGTAGCTCCACTATTCATATGTAGAATTTCGAAATCCGTTCTACACATCCTCAACGGAAGGAAACGCAAAGAATACTTCTCGTAAAATAACAACTTGTTAGTTGGTATTACATTTCGTAGTAGCAAGACTTAAAATTAATGAAGAAAAGAACTTTTCTTAAAACCTTCAGTCCAGGAACTAAAGAGCAGCCGGCTCCCCTACCACTTGTGGCTAATCAAACATTAACACCCACCGCCAAAAAGATTACAAGAATTGTTTTGGGCGTTGCCACTTTCTCAAAGCAGATAGCAAAAGCTTTCTCTCCCCCCCTCCCTCTCTTGAATGCTTACGTACTTGAGTAACCCCAGAGAGAAAAAGGAAGAGGACAATATTAAAGAGAGAAGTGGCAACGTTTGGGTAGAAAACCACTCAAGACTGCAAATGGTTCTCTCCATATGGTTGTGGTTTAGACGTCAGTACGGGGTGAGAAGGTCTAATTTGAATTTGAATTTTAGTTAAGGTCTTCAAGCAACTTTGACTCAGCCCGAATGGATGATGATAGGTGCAATGAAGAAAGTGGAAAGAAACGGGAGAACCCCAAGAACACTCATGCACACGTTCTTTGTACGCCACAAAGTCCACATGGCACGAGCCAGGATCCTCACGCACCAGACATGAGCGCTCAACAACTGAGCTACCGCGGCCCTAAGGTTTCCTCTCTTGCACTGGAAAACATAATCATACAAAATGTTTTGTTAACCCCAAACTTATTAATGGTTGTACTCATCAAAAATAATAAATAAACCTTCCATGGATTTTGATGAACCATTTATCATTAACTCTACAAAGGTAAAAATTTCCTTCAGTATGAAAAAAAAAAGAATTTAAAAAAAAATATTCTTCACTATCTCATATAATTTTTTTTACAAAATTCGATAGAGAATGAATTACCAAAATACTCTTATATTTAAGGCAGTTGTACAAATCCCCTGATTTTTGCGTTACTCAAAATTCCACTCATTTCTGTACATCCTTCATCTTTTTTAGCAGCAAAGTTTAAGAAAATACTTTTCTGGATTTTATTTTATTTGTTTTAATTATTGTCTGCATATATCTGCACATTGCTTCCTTGAAAATGAGTCCACTTTGGAAGTCTATTTTGGCTGTATATCTTTGTAGTTGGTTATCAACATGTATTTATGACATGCTGAACACCTTTGAAGTTTTCCTAATGAACATAATTTAAACATTGTGTCCCTTTGATATTCGTAAAATCTTTCTTTAACAGGTACAATGGGTAAGTCACTATTTCCTTAGACCTCAAAATAGATAGACTTATCACGCTTCCTCATTTCTGGCTGCGCTAAAACTAATGGGTTTTTGTTCAGAGCATGCGATTTCGAATCCATCCGCTAGGTAGCTCTGCCATACAAGTAATATTTTACTATGAGGTCTATGGCAGAGCTACCTAGCGGATGGATTCAAAATCGCGTGCTCTGAACAAAAACCCACTAGTTTTATAGCGCTGCCAGAAATGGGGAAAATGCTAATCTATCTATTATGAGGTCTATGCTATTTCCTTGTTCATTTTAAGAGTTACTATCATTTTGCCGTTAGGGAGAGATTGTATGAGAGAAATGGACTGGCGAGGCAAAATATGATTAATAATAATACTGAAAAAGAGTATGAGAAGTGGAGTTACTTATTAGAAATTCTTTTGTGGGGTTATTGTGATCAGGAAGACGGATTATATTTCGTGTTCTATTTTCGTACGTATAAAAGTTTGAATTGTTTTATAAAATTGTATTGATTTTTTCGAAAATTGCGAAAAGGACCCTTTTTTTGTTTTGTTTTTGTCAGATTATGTAATAATTTGATGAGTGATATTGGTTTTGGAACAGAGGTTCGGTAAAGACTGTTATAAAAGATGATCCTGTTAAATCTGTAACAGGTGTATGTCATTTGTATGTGGGAAAATGTTTTAGATTCTCAGTTACGTATTTAGGGGATGGGTCCGGACTCCCCCTCGAAACTCATAATTTTTTAATATAGTTTACGGTCTGTAGCCATCTGAGGCTCACACCGAGATAGGGTGGGGGAGAGGATGTTGGAAGGTAGTCGGCCAGGGCCTATTTTGTAGGGATCATCCCATCATTTGATGGTATGACTGAGGAAAACCCTGGGTCAGTATGGTCGGCCTCTGGGATCGATCCCAGGGCCTCTCAAATGCTAAGCCAATGCTCTACCACTGAGCCACGGCCCCTCGCTCCCAACTTCAGAATTCTAGGCACAATGAAGTTCTGGTAGTCAGTTTGAGTTAAATTTAATTGTTCCAAGTTTATTTCCGAGGTAAACGTAAGATTTTTTTATTTATTTATTTACAGTGTGATAGAAGTTCTTGTCAAGAGTTTCAGTGTATATTCATTCTTGGTTTGGCGGTCAGAGAGGTAAATGGTATCATTAATGACTGCATAAGCCCGGCAATACGTGAATATTGTGTTTTCTGTTTAGTTTTAACAATTCTAGAATATCGTAAATTAGTGGATAATTCTTAACATTCTTTTGTATGGATGTTGTATAAATAACGTGTAAAGGTTCTTCAATAAAACCTTCGTGACAATCAAGGATCCAAAAAGTGTTTAAAAAAATCCATGAATGATTATATAGTTAAATACGCATTTTGAGTTGTCCAACAGATTCAAACAAGGATGCATTCGAAGGAAAGCCAATAGCGTCACTTCGTGTTATTGATGATACGTAGTTTGCTACTAAAATCAAGGACACAATGTCAAGTTGGCGAAGACGAGTTGTAGTTAAAGCCACGTTAGACGTTTTCATTACACGCGATTAATATGACGTTTAACACTAACTCCATGTGCTCGCCTCAACGCGGAAGCAGTAAAATAGTCCACGTTCACTCTCTTTTCACATTTCTATAAATTGAAACTTTGTTATATTTTGAATTGAATCTTATTCATGGTCTTTAGGGACACAAGGCTCAGGCCGGGATAGGAAAGGGGAAATGAATGCGGAAAGGTGTCGGAAGGGCCTATGTTGAAGGTGCAACTCCGGCATGTGCCTGTGTCTGACCTGAGGAAAAACCTTAGTCAGGATGGTCGGTCGGTGAGGTTGAACCCACGATCTCCTAAAAATGCTACGTGAATGCTCTACTACTGAGCCACGGTCGCTCGATCTTGTTATATTTTGAGTTTCAACACCTCCACACACGTTAGATACATTTAATTTCTCCTATAAATTTTAGATTTGGGTAAAGTGCAGTTCGTGGAAGCCAGAAAATATAAGTATTACAAGAGAAATTTGATGTTTGCAACGTGTGTGGAAGTGTTGAAATGATAAATAAAATAGGTTTGGAAACACGGAGTTGTGAAATGAGAGCGAAAGACCTAAAAAGTGCGTAATACTATTTTGCTATTTCCGCATTCAGGTGGGACACATGTAGTTCGTGTATAATGGTGAAAATTAGCTAACTTGACTAAGTAACCTGTCTTCGCTTGGTTACTTAGTCCTTACTCATTACGCCTTTGATTTTTGTAGCAAAATACCTGTCATTCGTAACATAAAGTGATGCCATTAGCAGGATTCCTCCGCATACCGCCATATTTGTGTGTGTTCATCAACTTTAGTAAGTATATAACGAAATAATAACATATAGCTTTTCGTTTGTATCGAAATGTTGTGAATTATTTGTAACGGAATGAGTGGTATAAAGCGTACATACGGCACAACAGCTGGCTTCCAAATTTCCTCAATAGTCTTAGATAGTAGGCCTAAGCTCAGAGCAGTGCAAAATCCATAATAATATTCTCTAACACTAGGTTCTTAACTATCCTTGTTAAATTCTAAAGTTTTTCCAGGATTTCTAGGTTAGTGTAAACCCTGCATCTGAAGTAAGCTGAATAGCTTGGTTCATGAAGTTCTGTGCAATTGGATCAGAAATTCAGAAGCGTTCTTACTTAATATACAATATTCTACACATTAAACTGAATCAAATCAAAAAGATTAATGAAATTAACCCTAATCGGCAGGGTATTTTTTGCACTTATATAAGTATCGGAGGCATGCTTCTACTGTCTATACAGTATTACGTGAAGTGGGTTGTAAAAGGTAAGGGAACGTTTGGAGAAGTAGGCTACAAAAGTAATGGTACGTTGCACATAGTGGCGGCGATTGTCTATTGAAAGAAATGGCATTGAGCTCCCATTAATAAGGTACAACAAATCCAAGATGAAAAATGCAAGGGGATTGCGTTCCCCCACTATTTTAGAACTCTCAGTAACATTGGGAAATGCTTCTAATGTTCAAGTACAAGGCAAATAATGCGAATAATTTAATTTGCGAAAACAAACGTTTTGAACTTGTTGCGCATTTAAAGTACCGTATGGAGGGCGGCTAGTTTTAAAGAACTTTCGGGTGCTCTTTGGATAGCTACTCCCCCGGAAGAGAAATAATTATGTTCAGCACATTATGTAGGATATGATTTCGAACGATTAGTACCATTAAACCCGAACGTAATCTAACCTAACCAATATAAGCTACGCTAACCCAATTGAACCTGTTCTGAACGATCCAGAGGAGTATCTAAAGTGCAGCCGAATTTTTTAACAACTAGCCACAAACGTTGAAGCGACCCAATTTATGACAACACACAGCAAAGTACCATTCAATATGTTCACGATATGATACTTACATTTCCCAAAGCTTCGAGGCTTTTAATGGCTCCAATTATTTTCTGATGATCGACATCCAGATATTGTGACAAATACAATGAATCAACGCTGCTGTGCGTTGTTAAATATTGCAACAATCCTTTCTGCAAGTCCTCCATCCCGTTAAGTTGTCATACGTATACCCTTCCTTTATTTTCTGTATTTTATAATATTACATCATCCATAGAAAAATTAGCAGAAACTTTTGAATTCGTGCTTTCTGCTACCAGTGCTGCCAACAGTAAACTATTAAAAGTGGCTAAGCCAAATTCTGAAAGTATCTAAAACTAGTGTTCGATTTGCCGGGGATTTTCCCTCGTACCTAAGGATTTCATCCTCGGTTGTTAATTCCGAATATCACCCCCAACCAAGGTCAAATTTTTTGTAGTGAAACGCTGTGGCTGCACTAACGACTATCAATGTTAAAAGATTGTTAATCGTCGCACGTTAGTACAGCGCTAGTCACTTGAAAAAACATTTCTGAATACGACTTTTGTATGTGTTTGTGGAGGAGAGGGTGCTGTCGGGTTCCCGTCGTAATATTTCCCTCAAAGTGCTGAAAAATTTCCCGGATTCTAAGTTTTCTTTAAAAATTAATGGAAATTTAAAGAAAATATGCCAAAAAGATTCAACAAAATTTCCCGTTCGTTCCCTTTCACTTTTTCTTGGGTCTAGATTTTCCCGTTTTCCGGAAAATTTCCCTCAATCTGACAACACCATGTGTGTGTGTTACAGGCAGTGCTCGAAGTTGAGGGGAATAATTTTCCCTTACTTCTTTTAATCTTGAATTTAGCGTTCCCTACCTTTTTCTTATTGAGAGCTAATTGCCTCTTTACACTTGATTTTCTATAGTTATTATTCGCCGTCACTAAGTGCAAGCAGTGTTTCTTCCAGAAGATTTCCTTCAGCAGGGCTCGATGGGCTGAAGGAAAATAACAAAAATGTTACTTAAGAATTTATCGTAATTCCTTGGTTAACTTCAAATAACATGAACATTTTTTTTTTTTTGTTAAATCTGTCATTATATACTTATTTTAGTATATGCAGAAGTAATATACATGTATTGAGACTAGGTATGTCGGGGAAGCGATTGAATCACCACCACCACCACCCCGAAAACATGCCTGAAGGAAACAGTGGGTACAAGCGTTCCCTTACCTTTTCTAACTCACTTCGAGCATTTGTACCATTACTGCCAGCAACCACTTCTAGGACAACCGACCTCAAGCCCCACTCGTAATTTATAACAAATCGAACACTGGTTAAAGCGCTTATTATCAAATGAAAAGAGTTTCCTCTATCGTGGTTATCAGATGCAGAAAATGGTTAAAGACCTTCTGATTTTCGGTCGCTGTTCTAAATTCACTATATTTAAATACAAAGTGGCCTGGTTGGCCTGGTAACCACTAGATCAGCAGAGCCGGGTGGTCATATATATTTCTGAGAACCTTTTTTCTTCTTAAAATGGCCTCGTGACCCAGTTTGGCACAGGAGTCTAAAAAATGTAAAATTGTGCCACTGCTGTCTCCTTGCATTTTTCATTCAGTACAATCAAGTGAAGTTCATAATATGAAAACGTCGTGATTAAATTAAACTTATCCACGTTATACCAATATTATAGTATCTAGAAATTAGATACATATATTATAGAACAAATCATATAAACTTGACTGAAAAGCAAAAAATATTTTTTTTAACAATTAATAATTTTAAACAATTATGTGTATAGTTTAATTTTTCCCGTAATGACAAATTGTCAATTACCTTACTTTGATAGTGTGTTACATAAACATCTCAAGGTCCCTGAATTGACACTTTTAACAAGGATTTTTGTGCTTTCTAAATGCTTCCATTTCCTTCTCAAGGTCATCTAATTTATACTCTGCTGAGATGTAGATCCTTGGACAACGGAATGTCGAAGAAGTTCTACAGTTGTACCTGCAGACCATATGATGTGCCCCAAAATACCACTCGACGGCTTTGGACGAGCAGCAGCAGATCATATAGGTGAATTTCAAGCACGTGACGGAATTAATGTTAAGAAAATAAAATACTAAGATGAGATCAGGGCATCAATTTTATTAAGTCGTGGAGTCTTTAAAAATTCCAGGAGCTGCTATCAGAAGCAGTATCTTAAATATATTCATATGTTCCAATGTCCTGAAACCTTTACCAACAATATACATATATTGATAATATATGCAGTTACTTTTGATGACTTACAAATGTCAATACTTTATCGATGACTAATTAATTTAATATAATAATTTGCACATATTAATATAATAATAATCTGTTTGAAATAGAAACGAGAAAACACGAATTCAATAATAAAAAAATGCTAGTTCATTATATAAGTTCATCCAAGACGACAGTAACGCCATCCGTTGAGCTTCAACTCAGAAAAAACTTAAAAATCGAAGTAAATAAACAGTTTAGAACGCTTTTTCATTAATTTCATAAAGATTAAATTAATTCATTAACATAAAAAGTAAATATTTGACATGAAAATAAAATAAAAAATATTGCATTATATATCCTATATGAGATATATAGCCACACGTTAAGCTATAAAGATTGACAAAAAAAAAAGCTGACACATTGAGAAGCATCGTAAAACGCTGACACTTGGCAGGCCTGAAATCAACCAGTACGCAAGATCTTTCTGACCTTCGTTCAAAGATCGGACGCCACCCGAACTGTTTGCTGCTATGCTGGACCGTGCGTGCACAGTATGGCATTGATGCCCTGGAAGCAACCAAAAGGAGCGCACATTGAACTTTATTGAATATAAGAACCAAAATTTTCGGACTAGCAGCATAATTTACAAAAAACGGTAATGTACTGTCACATGGTTTCATATTTGTGTTTGTAATGATATTCGAACTATTGAGACACTCTGAATTAGTACTATCTTCATTACAAGTTTTGTAGTTCCCTTATTGTTTGTGCCATATTCATGGTATTACCATATTGCGTTGTCATTATCGTTGAACATCACATTTATTTTACATTTTTAAAGAGGTGGAGGGCAGTCTCCTTATACTTACTGGCTAATTCCGATGAAAAACAATTGAAATTAGTTTCGTGTTTATCAGTGGCATCACTTTGTCCTAAAAATAAAAAAAAATCAGCTTTTAGGACCAAGAGTGACTATTGTGTATAGAACTCACTCTATGGTTTACGAAACTCGCAAATTCATCGCAGCAGTAACAAACATTCGCCATTGGATTCTATCTTGGGCACGACCAAGCCAGTTTTCATCTTGCATATCTACTACCTCTTAAAGATTCAGTCTAATAATAGTCATCCCAACGCAGTCTTTCCCTCTGGCTTACCAACTCTGAATGTAATCTTCATACAGGGTGGCGCAAAAGTCATCACCCTATAGTAAGATGCTATCATGTTGGCAAAATGCTATTATTTATGTATCAATCCAATTATTTTTATTCTTAACAGATGCAAAATACACGTCGATGAGCCATGGATCGCGGAATAATTGAATCAATATTTTTTAGAAACAATGGGTCAGAGTTAATTTCGTCGTCGATTTCCTGGGCGTGCGGCACCAACTGGCCCAACACTGCGACGTTTAGCCGCTAGCCTCAAAGGAAATGGCTCAACGCGGGACAATAGGAGAAGTGGCCGGCCCCGTAGCGTCCGCACTGCTGAGAACATTGCTGCTGACTGCAGATGTTCAAGAGGACACTCAAACATTAACCAGACGATCTACGCAATTAAGCATCAACAGACGGTCGTTACAGCGAATTTTGGTGCAAGACATACAGATGTTTGTATGGGAACTTAATTTTCAAAGTGCAAACAACAATCCAGCTTTTGCCTGCAGACCGCCAGGCGCGTGTGCAGTTTAGCCAAGCCCTCCTAAACCACGCCAGCGAAAATGAGTATTTTCAATTATTAATCATCATGAGCGACGAAGCGCATTTTCACGTATGCGGATATGTGAATAAGCAAAATTTTCGTTTCTGGGGCAATGGTAATCCGCGTGTTAATCCACGAAAAGCCATTATATCCTCTCAAAGTCACTGTTTGGTGCGGTGTTTACGGAGGAAAAGTCATTAGCCCCTGCTTCTTTGAGGACAGCGTTGGCAACACTGACTGTCACTGGTGCGCGTTACAGAACCATAATAAATGACTTCTTGCTGCCACAAATTGACGAATTGGGTTTGAGAAACATGTGGTTCCAGCAGGCTGGTGCGAGCGCGCACACAACACGAGTAACAATGGACATTCTGAAGTAAACGTTTCCCGGTCGTTTAATCTCTCGTTTTGGCGATTTGAATTGTCCCGCGAAATTTTCCGATTTGACAGCTCCACATTTCTTTCATTGGGGGTTTTTGAAGTCAAGGATCTACAGGAACTAGACTCAGACCTCGGCGGCCCTAAAGGAAAATATCCAACAAGAGGTGGAGAATTTATTGCCAGATGTTTTAAAGTAATGGAAAATGTTGTAAAACGAGCCAGATTGTGAATCGACTCTGACGGTGTCCACTTGGCCAATATTATCTTCTCGACTTGAGGACACAAAATCTAAATATCTTAATGTAATCAAACAACAGAACCGATTTATTTAATTTTCAAAGTTACAAACTTCGGAAATAGGGTGAAGACTTTTGCGCTACCCTGTATTTCCCCCATGCGAACTACTTGCCCTGCCAATCTTAGCTGTCGTGGTTTCATTATTCGTATATTTCGTGAATCATAGTTGTTTTAAAGTAATCATGCAGTCTTGTCTCAAGGCGAAAATCTAGTCCAACATATATCTATTTTTTTTTCTAAATCTACATTGGTGATTTTCAATAATTTAATCTAAGTATATGGTTAAGCGTGTAACATGTTGGAAGTAACAAGATTGCGTGGTAATTATTAGTCCGATTTATCGCCTTTTTACAAACCGAAACTTTTACTGAGGTTTTCCATTTCTTTGGAAGCACCTCCTTTCCCCAAACAGCACTTAACCATTTATGTACCTCCTTGACTGATGCCGTTCCTTCCGCTTTAATAAATTCGGCTGGTATATTGTCAATCCCTGGCGATCGCTAGGTTCAGGTCCACGATATGAATGTCAAATTCCTCTGTTTGTTCGCCTGTGCGTACATTTAAGAATCTTGTCGAAATTGGTTTAAGATTCCAAGTTCCCTTTATAAGCGTTTGTGGCATAACTTAGAAGCTCAGCTCACATCATTAGATAGTACATTGAAATTATCATGAAGCGGGTCTACTTTCTCACACTGTAAAAAGTTTATTTGAAGGAATGTTGTCGAGTCCGTAATTGTCGAGCCGGAAGCTCCCATATCAATGACTTGACAATAAAACTTTATTCCGATCAGAAACTTACCCCAAATGCAATCTTTCGGTACAGTTTTGATTTGCTAATACGTTGGTTGCATCACTATTTGTGGACATTTTAAATATCGTGCTTGTGGAGAAAGTTGCTCTAATTCACGTGGATAGATTGAAAAGATGTATATGTAGTAGCAGTGACAATATAAATGTGTTGTTGGCCCTGTATCTGAATGGATTTCTTGAACTTCAAGATAAAGAAAAGTCTGGCATAACAGGGTTTTGATAATAAGATATTTAAAAGAGAAAATAAATAAAATCTTTTCTTGCAATGTGTTAATTATGAGCCATAATACTACTAGATAATTATCAAGAAAGTATACGAAAAGATAAGGTATGCTATACAAGAAAATGTTATTTTCAGAAATACTCCGTAAATACACTTTATTTACCATAATCAAATATTTATTAAATACCTTTATTTTACATAATCAAACATATTAACAAATTCATTCAGTCAAACATATTAACAATATATTAATTACAAAAGCTTCGGTTGTTGCCTAATTGAAGTTACATCAAGGATCTTATCTGGAGTTCTTGTCTGAGCTTTAAGCTCTCTTCTATGCTTGTCTGCCGATGCAGTGATATGCTGTTGTTGCTGAGTAGTCCTTGTAGCTCCTGGGGAGCCACAGGGTCCATTTGTCTTCTGTTTATATCCTCTAAAATAAGGACCAGGCTCACTGGTCTCAATGTTTGCTGCCCTCACTCTCTCTTGCTGTCTAAATCTCTGCTGTTGTGAGGATTGCTTACCTACAAGAAAAAACATTTTGGATTTATATATGGCCTATACGCAACTTTCGCTCAGGCCAACAAAACAGACAGATAACTTTATATTAAGAATTCTTCAAACTTCCCCATCCTTCTTGTAACATAATGCTCTCTCCAAAAACACATCTCAGCCCTTAACTACGGAATTAATGGAATGTGGCTAATACACACATAATGCCTCTATTTGAGAACTACTCCAATATCTGAACTAGTACAATTGAAGACCTGAATTACAGAACATCCCAAGTCCACTTATATCGTATTTGCTTTTCTTTTTATGTTCGTCGGTATCTATGTTCCAAGAGCATAAATATTACATCCTAATCCCAACTCAAAAACCCTTTTTTAACACAAAATAATTGCAACTAAATAGAATAACATACCAAGACCCTGGACTGCCTTTTTCTTTCCTCCTGGAAAAAAAAAACAACAAACAAACAAACAAACAAACAACGGTAGACTTCGGATGTTTTGCAATTCAGGTCTTCAATTGTGGACAGGTTTTTGAAAACTTGCTTTCCGAAAAAATAGTTTTTCAGGAGACAAAATAACTACTTCGCAAAACGAGGTTTGAAGTTATACATTTCGCTTTTTTATCACTTAAGGTTAATGTAAAGCATCGATCTCAAACAAAAGATGGCAGCACTACCTCCATATTATGTCTGATGTATTTTTATCGTTGCACGAAATTTCAATGCTGTTCCTATAATTTCAAGCCTAGAGAGTTCTAACTTTCAGGGAAGAAAGTTCATAACCAATTCAATGCAGATTTTTAATTTTCGTTTTTCTTCATTGTTGAAATAGCTTGATTGTTGTTGTGCATATCAAAACATATAACAATGAAGCTCTTTCAACAATGAACAAAAAAGAGAAGAAAAACTTGATATTAATCCAACTCTTGAATTGGTTATAAACTTTCTTCCCTGAAAGTTACAACTCTTAGTTAGGCTTGAATTTGTAGGAGCAGCACTGAAATTTCGTGCAACGATAAAAATACGAGACATATACGGAGGTAGTGCTGCCATCTTTTGTTGGAGATCGTTGCTTTACATTAACCTTAATACCATAATTAGAGATTATTAAGAGGTTACATATACTCATTGTACGGAACTTTAAAATTCAACAGTCTTCGAAAACTTTCTTTCTATACCTAACATAATGTTATAAGTTTTGTAATATGGAAACAATTTTGTACTAAACTGAAATTCACATCAATATAAGCTATTTATTTTTAGAATAAAAGTACTATTGAGTATTACTCTTGTATGTTGTATCACTTTTTTTCTTAGTAGAAAAATAAGCATTAAAGAATCACAATAAAAACCAAATTATATTCTTATTTATGAGGTTTTAGCACCATTAGTTTATTCACAGTTATACACCGCTCTTCTTCAACATACAACGCTTTAATAATGACTGCTGCATTGTTTTGATAACTCAATTCATTGTTTTCCATCATCACATCTTCATGGAAAATTTTGGTGTCTTCTAGTACAAGGAATTGTATCAATTTTGCAATGTCTAAGCTATTCTTTTTAACGGTTTAATTATTTCTGTACTCTGGCATCATTCTATTTGAACGGTTTCCTCTCTTGGTTTGGATACTTCCACAGCCGTTTCTAATCCTGAGAAAGTGTACTTCACTGAAATTGATACACGCTTTCTCTCACTGATTTTGCTGAACTTTGTAAATCGAACATTTGAAACTAATTATTTATAATCTCACTTCATTTTTCTTTCAAATCAAACGTTTCCAGAGTGTCCTCGATAAATATACATGCCTAATTTTACTCTATAGCTGTAAAACTAATCCCTCTACAAAATCAACGAATATGAATGAGTCGACCTTTTTTAATTTCTTTTTAAGAAAAAGTAATGCTGAATATCAAGAAAATCGGAGAAACAAAGGAATGGGAAAGTATTTTAGAAATATTTCTTACCATACAATTAAGTATTACAGAAAGGTGGTGTTATACATGAAAATTAGAACATCACCGTGTCAGGATTATGCTCCTGAAGTTAACAGACAAAATCAAAGGTGACAGTTTCAATAAATACCAGTACCTATTCTAAACTAAGCAGAACACATTTCAACATTATATATCATCATCATCCATCTTTCATCTCTTAAGGAAAGAATACAGAAATTATGGCCAAAATTAAAACTTCCAGAATGTTAAGAAAATTCCCTGACCAACTAATTGCCCGGTTTTCAGGACCTCCGAATGGTGCTGATTTTCAAATTCCATGCTTTTTTCAGGTTATTCATTTATACAATTTTCTTCTTGCAAACAAACAAAAAAATGTTTATCAATCAAAAGAAGCAAATACCAAGTGCATGGGTCATTCCACGTCAGTTGAACCACCGCCCTAAACTCGACTATCTCAGAATTGTATCAAAAATTTGCATGTTGGTAGAAATTTTATTGTTGATTTGTTGGGCTAGATTTGCGTAAAAGCAGTCGGGAATGGCGTTTTTGAGTTCAACGTCATTTACAAACATGTCTAGAACTTCTTTTGTAGTTGAGAGAGAGAGCTTATTCTTTTTCTGTTTTTCTCGTAATGAAATTGGCTTTCAAATGAAATGAGGAAAAAAAAACGCATCAATCAGAGATAAGTATGGCTGATATAAGCTCGGATACCCTCGTGGTCGTCACACCCGTACTCACAAGAAGTCTGAGAGTCACTGAGGAGCTTCTCACGAAAGTTAATGACTGCATGCCTCATTCTGTGACCTTAAATTCACAAATTCAAAAAAGTTTCTTCTAAATACTTACAGAGTGAAATTAACTCTGGTGCAAATTTAAGTTAAAAATAACTTGAAAAAAATTCCAGGCTAACTTAAGGTTTTCAAGGTTTTTCAGGTCAGTAGACACCCTCCGACACGCTGAAGTTAATTTAGTAGGAATGAGGAAAAACTTCAGGATTGTGGATGGGTCTGGGGACGCATTTGAACGCACCCGACCTCCTCATACACGATTCGCAGGAAGAGAACTATGTCACAAGTATATGGGTAACAAAATATTTAAATCAAGAAATAATGTTCATG
>JAGDQP010047357.1:0-15049 GCA_022664845.1 Lepisma saccharinum
GCTTTGGACTTGGTATTCCAATTAAAATCACAAAACCTTCTAGGTGAGACAACTTACGCACAATTAAAAGATAAGCTTGTCAGCCTGTGTAGACCGAAAATACCACTTTATAAGGCAGAATTGGAATGAAATGCAATGCAGCAACATATAGATGAACCTACTGACTCTTATTTTTTACGGAAATTTCGAGGAATAAGACACAACATTCCGAACGCAACAGAGGAACAAAAGGTTCACTTTTTGTCATTAGGACTTAAAAAAGAATTTCTTAAGAATATTGCGTTAGAACACTACGCATCCGTGAAGGATTTACAACAACGTTTGCACGCACTTGAAGCATCAACGGACTTATTAGGGAAAAGAGAATTCATGGAAAAATCTCAAGCATTGCTAACATTAATGGATCAAGCACAACAGAGTCAGCAATCAAGAACATCAATCAATAATCCAGTTCGGCAATCTGAGGGACAGATGTACCCACAGATGGACTACCAGAGGCTATACGGAAAGTTGCAAAATAACCAAATATCGCACATACAAAATATGAGTAGGCAACAATCTTTTCCTCAAATTCAACACCAACAATCGGCAACAACACAAACTTTTCCATCATGGACCCCACAGGAACCCATAATAGACTTACGAAAAGGAGAACCAGAACCACCTGGTCAAGTATATCCCTACCAACCATCCTCAAGCATAAGAACTTTATTACCATGGCCCAAACCTGAGCTACCTAACGAAATACCTGTATATCAGCCAACAAATTCACAAAGTAACCAAACCAGGCCCCAACCGCCCATTCTTGCTTGGTATAGCAACCAACCAACACCCCCTGGAAAGGAACCCGTCAAGCACATTATTGACACCTCAACCTACCAAATACAACAAATCAGTCCTGTTCCTAGTCAGACAATCCAACCTCAAAATAATTGAGAGAGTATCACCAATAAATTGGCCGAATTGTCGCTAATGGTCATTAAAAATAATACTAGCCAGAAGCAAGACTACAGGAAAAACGGGAACAAGAAGTACTATAATAATAACAAGGGAAGCAAAAATGAGGCACAAAATAACAAAAAAGGTGGTGAAAAATATCAAAGTGGTTATGGCACAGTTTTAAGCCAGAAAAATCTGCACAAATTTGTTGGCACCGTGAAAAGAAGGACACGGATTTGCTAAACTAAAAACCGCGTCCCGGATCCAGAACAAAAATCATAAAGGTTCGCGGACGCAAAAAGAAACAAAAAAGGAGAAAGCTCAACTTTCACCAAAAGGACCTGCCGCAACTGATTCAGCAATAATTTATGGTCAGTTGGCAAACAACAAAAATAGGGAATTAGTGAGTTATAATACCGACGAAAACAAATCTATGATCAATGTACGTATCGGTGATGAAATAATTCCTACTGTAATAGATCCAGCTAGTACAATTTTCATATGGTCTAGATCTCAAATACCAAAAAACTGTAAATTAATACCATACGTCACAAATGTCCGTGGTATTGCGGGGAGAATTGTCCAAATGAATTGTATTGCTCACATTATTTTCGTATAATTGAGCAAGAACATATCGGACCCCTCATAGGTCAAGATCTTTTAAAGAGATTACAAGCAAAGTTGGACTTGGAAGAAAATATTATTTCCTTCTATAAAAAACCAAGGAAACTGATACTACCACATGACGGAAATAAAGACACAGCAATTTCGCAAACTGTAATTCAACAAGTAAAGGAAAATATTTCTGCTGACGTGATAATTACAAAACATATCACTATCCCAGCAAGAAGTTATTTCTTCCTTCCCGTTCATGTCGAAAACCTGAAAGAGAAACAGCAGTCAGCATATGTGTATATACAAGACACATTTGTTACAGTCGTTACGTGACAAATATGGGTTAAGAAACTTGTCATTAAAAATGCCTTTGAATAACTGCACAATACTTGTAATTAACCCAACGTCAAAGAAAATAAGCTTGAAAAAAACACTCCAGTGGCATACACTGATAAAAATGCGGAAGAAATTTCTCTCAAAATTGAAGACGTAAAGAACTTGGATGATGTCTATAAATATAGGACGAAACAAGAAATAGAAAATAGACTAAAATTCACAGAAAACTTCTTTGACATCTCTGCTTTTGATATAAATCCTAATTTAGACGTAAAATTAAAACAGCAAATTCACAAACTTTTATACAAGTATAGAAATACTTTTCATATTTCCCAAGTGACATAGAGTCATTTAAGGGTTATGTACACCGTGTACGGATCGATAAAGCAGTTACCTTACACCAACGATCTCCTAGCGTTCCAATTGCCCTACGAGCTCAACTAGATAAGCACCTAGAAGACTTACTCAAAGCAAATATTATTAAAGAGACAAATACAAGTGAATTCTCATCTCCTATGTTAATGGTTCGCAAGCCTAATTCTAAAGAATTTCGTTCAGTGTTAAATCTCCAAGCTTATAACAAATATACTAGATATCTAGCTATTCCATTTGAGAGCACTGAGGACGTTTTGAACAGTCTTAGAGGAAAGAAACAGATTTCATCTTTAGATATATCAAATAGCTATTTTCAGCTTGATTTACATCCTAGTAGCTGGAAGTACATGTCCTTCGAAGTACCTCATACCAGGAAAACCTACAAATTGAAAAAATGCGTTATGGGACATTCAACTAGTGCTCAATCTTTTTCCATAGCAACTAGAATTATATTAGAAGGCCTACCTGATACTATCACATCATTCGCAGACGACATACTTGTCAGCGATGTTTCAGGCCCTCAAAATATAAAATCACTAGAAATGTTGCTAAAAATTTAAGGATACATAACTTCAGACCCAAGCCGCAAAAGTGTCATCTCTTCTACTCAGAATTGAATGCACTAGGCCATAAAGTAATTGGTGAGAAGATTATGATCTCACCAAAAATTGCCAAAAAGATACAAGAGTTTAGTCGTCCTCGAACTAAACGACAATTAAAATCTTTCCTCGGCCTCACTTCGTTCCTACAGCACCATATACATAGATACACTGAAAAAATTGAGACCCTTCAGGCAGCTCTCTCAAAAGGAACTAAATTTTCTTGGAGTGAAGAAATGGAAAAATTCTCTGTTAAATTAAGACAAGACATTCTAAATGCACCAGATCTGCATCACTTTGATGAAAACTTAGAAATTAGAGTTTATGCAGCCAGCAGTAAGATACAAGCTGGCGGAATATTGGCAACTTACGACCCTAAGACCAAAATAGAAAAAGTTGTATCATACTGTTCAAGACGCTTGTCAAAAATCTGAGCGAAATAGCAGCACCTGGAGTCAAGAATTATCAGCAATTTTATATTGTTTAAGAAAATATCAGTATTTCATTATGGCCCGGCACTTCATATTATTTACCGACAGCAAAGCCTTGGTAAATTTACAGCATCAGCCCGACAAGTGTGGTAAGTTCCAGCGAATAAAACTGTACATTAGCGATTTTCAATTTGAAGTACGCCACAGACAAGGAAAAGAACAACCAGCAGTCCTCTGGAACAACCATCCGACATTGAAAAGGATATCGATGACAAACGATTGAAAGAAGAACAAGAAGAAAACACAAAAAACATAGCAAACAGGTTAAAAACTACTGACATAGTTGACACCTCAGAACAAGATTTAGTATTTCGTTCTAATACTTTAGAAGACAATTTTTGCATCCAGCATAATATCCCGACCGATACCTTAATTACCGAACAAGAAAAAGATCCTTTCTTTTCTGGTATAATAAAGGCGCTACATGGGATACAACCAATACCAAACACAGCAATAAGAGCAGCACAGTTATTCACTTTTAAGGACAAAGTTCTTTATAGAGTACAAAAAAGACCACGACACGGCAAAGTGTATCTCATATGCATACCACAGACACTAACGCGAAAGCTATTTGAAGAAGTACACGCTAGCCCCATTAGCGGCCATTTCGGAGTAACCAAAGTCTATAAACATTGCGTACAAAAATATTATTTCCCGAGGATGAAACAACTAATTAGTTTATATACCAGTCAATGTCTCAGCTGTCAGGAATTAAGAAAGCATAACAGTAAAAAAACATGATGAATTACTTCACCACCTACTACAGAAAATTAGCGAGGAAATGGCATACGACACCTGCGGTCCTATATCATACAAAGGAAGAAACCTATACATCAACGTGGGAATCGAATGCGCGACACGCCATATGACAGCAAGAATAACTGAACATCTCAACGCGCAGTCCATTTCTACATTTCTCGAAGACGATTTATTCATGTTTTTGGGCCTACCAAGAATTTTGCACCTTGATTTACATCCAGTTAATACAAGTAATACTATAAAAGAACTCGCCCACAAATACAACATCGAACTCAAGTATAGCCCTGCGTTTAACCATAATTCAATCGGCATAGCGGAACAAGCTATACAGACCCTTCAAAATATACTTAAACAAATGGTCCAGAAAGATATGGATAATTGGCCACAAATGTTGCAGAAGGCAGTCTTCAGCTATAACTCCTTCCCAAACACGACCTCAAACGAATCTCCACTCTTCCTACTTTGCGGTTATAATGCAAGGACGGCCGCAGATTGTGCATTCAACATTAGTCCTCTAATCCAAATATCCAGGGAAGAACTACCAAAAGTGAGAGACGAAATTGCAAATATTAAATGCAAACAATTCTTGAAACAAAAAAGATTTTATGACAAAACCCACAAACAAATTGAATTTCCAGTTAGCTCTCAGGTCAAGGTATTTTATTCCTACCAGAAAGATTGGACGTCCTGAGATGTGGACTTCACATTATGTCACTAACTGTACCATACTGGAAAAGCTGAACAAAAACTTATACCGAATTCGTTTTCCAGACGGATTTCGCAAAAAGATTCAGGACATCTCAGTAGATAGAATCCAATTCTACCATGAGGACGATAAGCGATAAGTAGTGACTACCATTTGGTTAAAAAGGGAACAGCGTAACCAAGAAATCATATAATGAGAAGGAGAGAAAAGAAAAAATCATGAGCAAGTACTCAGGACTGGGACAATTAAGTTTTAAATAATCACGGCAGATGGCATTACTCACAACTCAAGAGAAAAGGGCACTCATTAAGACGCTAACTAGCGGCGATTTTCAATACTACAATTACTTCACAAGTAACATATGACAAATCTTCTTTCTGAAAAAAAGAGAGAGAAAAGAAATGGATACATACCTAACCCACATAGAAGGACACACTTCGTTGACCACTCTCCCACTTCTTCAAATAATGTACAGTGACCCAGTCGTTGTTGGTCAAGACCAGCAAGTAGTCGCGACAGAGGGTGGACAATTGAGTAAACAACCGCTCTTCATCCACCGTACTATCGCGCAAATACCGTAAGGCGCGTAATATCTGTTTCCGATTCGTCGAATCAAGAAAACGATCTTCTAAGGAGTTATTAATGCGGGACAAGTAATCTTTGTTTAATTGCACCAACATATTGTACAATACTAACTTGAAACAATTATGCTTGTAATACAAATCATTCTTTTATCCCGCAGGGAGGCCAACGAATCCCAGGGTATTCACCGAGATGAACACCTCAGCATTTATATTTCTACTAGGCAGTTTACTATACTTCCTTGATGGCAAAGCAGAAATAATCATCAAACAATACGGAATATCAATGGGAAAAATAGAAGCCATTATCAATTACGAAGATGCAGAATTTATTCCATTCCGCCTTCACATAGACTTCTCGGCAGCCCACCTCCAAAATGATAGCTGTACTGGATACGAGAAACTAATAGAAATTATGCACCAACGAGAGAGACAATTCGTGGACAAGATTTCTCAAACAATACCATGCGATTTTAAAATAGGATGTGTAAAACGACATAAACGAATGCTATTATCAATTTTAAGTGGGTTAGCTAACTTTGCCTTAAGTGGATATAACATGTACGAAACGCACAAACTTAAAAATGCAGTCAATCAATTACGACAACAAAATAATTATTTGAATGATCAAATACAATCAATCAAACAAAGCCAATATCAACTAACCCACATAGTCGAAAATATTACAGTTGCAGTAGAAAAGGCAATATCGCAAGTGCATAGCGAAATCCTTCAACTTCTCTGTACAACAAACACGAATGAACGTTTTCTAACCACTCTGCAGAATTTTCAACTTCTCGAAAATCATTTCGACGGTATTTTGCAAAGTTTATTACAAAACACAGTCAATGACGTTTTAATCAAACCTTCACTGGCAGCAGAAATAATTAAGAACCATCCAATTTTACGTAATTCTTTAATCGCAGCGGACCTTGGAATATTCTACCAAAGTTCCAAGAGTTTCTTACTAGCCTTTGACCCAGTACTCGCTAATATTGATATTATTCTGGAAATACCTAATATCAAGAGGTCAGGTTACCATTTAGTCTATAAAATTTTTAACAATGGCTTCTTAACAAAAACAGCCCACCTCAAAATGGTATTACCAGATTTCGTAATAAAATGTGACACGGCAGTATTTGAAATAGATATGTCGGTTTGTAAGAAACATAAATTATTATCTATATGCAAAATAGAGGACCAGGCCAAGTCACAGAAAACAGATTGCCTATATGATTTAATTTTCCAAAATTCTACAAACAGCTGCCAAATTAAACCAGAACTTTCTTCTCAAGAAGAGTTTTTTACCTACACAGCAACAGGCATTCATTTGGCGACAAGAAAACAAGTTTATATTTTAAAATCACACAATAGAATACTTCTTGAACAGCCTACAAACACAAGTAATTACTATATTCCATACAGCCAATTTGAACGCATTATCACGGATAACTTAAATTTACCTACCAGACGAACAATTGAACGGGCAATGGAATATGTAACTTTACCAGAAACTTTATGATTAAAATTTACCTTAAATTTCCAAAACCTGCAGCAATCGATAGGCAATTTACAAACATTATTAGACAACGAGAAAAATAAATTACCAAACAAGTTTTCAGGCTTACACCTGCATTCCTCCCTTTCTTGGACTATAATCATAGTAATTATTATAATTTTTATATTATTTGAAATATTATCAGTTACATTGTGAATATATATAATCGTTTAAAGAAACACGGATATCTTAAATAACTCATTGTCTCCTTTCAGAATATGTCGGTATATATTATTGCTAGTATAGTTGCAATAACAGCCATCGTAATGTCGATCATATTTATATATATAATATGTCAAGTTGTGAAAGGTGTGTATCAGCCAGACAGTGATAAAATTGGGGCTCCCATATCATCGCTTGACATAGAATGTCACAATATAAATGAAACCAATAACCACAAGGTGAACATTGCACCAACAGAAATAACAACAGTATGCAAGCACACGACACTCACCAGTGATCCAATCACACAAACATTAAGTGAACTTGTATACAAGTACTAACCACTAATACGGCCCTACGACTCGAGGATAATGATGCATCAAGCTGAATCTGCCTGTTCTACGGTACACCGATATTAGTTTATAAGTTCCAGTGAAGCTAACATCAATCTATACAAGTGCATAGTGTAGTGATAAAGTGATCTCGAATGAAAAGAGATATAATAGTGAGCGAAAAAAGAAATAGTTCACAAACCTTGTTTACTATTTCTCCCCAAAGGGGGGGGGGACGTAATGACCAGCGTGGATAGCGAACACGTGGACATTGTATAAACAATAACACACATGTTTATAGAACAAACATGTGGTTATGCAAGTAAACAAATAATACATACACATTGGAGCAGACGACGGTCAACTCCTCACACTAACACCAGATGGAGAAAATAACGGAAGACAGAGGGAGCTAGAGTCAAGTAGGAGAAGCAAGAGGAACCACCCCTACATTCACCTTTAAAAAGGACCTGCACAGAGCAAGAGCCATCACTCATTTCCCCCGGGTGGTCAGCTCCTCTCCTTCAACCGTTCGCAGTTTGCTAAGAAACTGGAACATCCTAGTACGTAGTTCGCTAAGGAACTGGTACTATCCTGCACAGGTAGTTCGACAAGGAACTGGTGTGTACTCTTACCTTAATATTCTCCTGTACGTAGTTCGCCAAGGAACTGGTATAACTTCCCGACACGCAGCTTGCTAAGGAACTGGTGTCATCCTATTTTCCATAATCTCTAACTGATCACTATTAAATAAGACATCTTTAATCATTTATACTCAGATAACTGTAAACTGTGTTCTTCGGGACGGTAATTTTGTTAACTTTATTCTTGTATGTTAGTAAAGGGTTGAGGACTATAAACCAATCCCGTATATCTTTGACTCTACCAAATCAAAACTAAAGGGAACATTACGATATCGTTCCGTGTAAGAACTGACATTCTGTAAAGGTAGCAGGGTTTTAAGTTCGCAGGCTTTAGCGAAGGAACGTCAGATAAATAAGGTTGGGGACCTATGCTCTAAAATTAGCTTTGTTTACTTAATTCGTTCCTTTAAGTGACAATGAAAATTAGTCTCTCTGTCACTTGACCCTGACATTAAAACATGCTTAGGACCGCCCAAGAACCGACTATAACAATGTATAAATTCCCAGTTCCATAATGAACACTTTCCAATTACCTTCGTATTAAATAATTTCCCTCTTGCTGACACAAATTATTAATGATTATATGTACTGTACATGTTTCTACAATTCATTCTGACTTACTTTGGTAGATTTTTCTTAGATTTGGAATTTGTTGCCATTTTAGGTTTAGATTTGGAATTTGTTTATGTTATTTTAGGTAACAATTTCAAGTTCTTGCAATAATCATGCTGAATTTTTAAAACTTTTTAGCTAATAATGTCGTCGAAATGTTCAAAGGAAATAAATAAATTTCCACGTAGCTTCTAACAAGAAAAGTACCCATAGACGAACAAAGCAATTTGCTGGCTGGAAGTGCATATTAAATTAATTGCCTTACTCTACTGAAGCTTTTAAAGAAAACCTTGACTGCTAAACGGAACCTCCTACAACCGAACAAAGATTATTAACGCAACGCAAGGGAAAGTCAAAATATGTCATGTTAACAACCAAACGAAGGTGGTAACTAAAACATTACCATATCGTAATGTTGCTTGAGAGGTGGGCCTCCATATTGGATTTCGGTAAGTTTTATTTAATAGGGAGATAGTTATGTGACATATCAATTTGGACCAGAAGAGTCTCACAAATGCAATGGGGAAATTGGTTTTAAGATATATTCAATAGTTTACAAATTATTAACGATCATATTATTTGTAAACATGTATGAAATATGTGCAGTAGGATAATTCACTCTTACTGGCTGATATCGTTGTGTTATGATGCTTATTTTTATTGCATGTCCGGCAGGATAAACCAGGGGAACATGGATAAATTACCGGTCACAGAGGCTCCACAACCTGCAAAAGGTCCTTTCATGCCGGTTTATTCTTCTCCGTTGTTCTATTTCTCCCAGCCATGATTGGACTAAATACACAGATGTCGGTGGATAATCTTTGTTTCACTATTTGTTTCTGGAAACTGGGGAATTTTGTTCTTTTAATTTTTATTTTCTTAAACTTTTTTGTGTATTTTTTGGTAAGGAGTTGAGCATGCCCCATACTGCCTAAGTTTATTTTGTGCTTTTATAATATGTTAAACCATCCCTATATTTTAGAGGAAGATTGCCGAGTTTGTGTGGGGGGTATTAATTGTTTGTTCCAGGGAGAAATCAACTTAATGATCCCAGATTTTTTTGTCTTTAGCTGCGCTTTTTATTGAACAAAGAAGTTAAGTTGATACCGTAGGTAGACTGCAAATTTATGAAAGTGAATACTTCAATGTTTATTATTAGGATATATTTTTATATAGAGAGAGCACAGTTTCTTTTAAATGAAACTAACTTCAGGTGACACTTGCAAACATATCTCATGTCTTCTCTAATTTTATAAAAAAAATCTAGCATGCACCTTCGGAACCGCACCCGATTTGTATAGCAATGCCCTTTTATTATCACAAGACGTTAATTCACGTTTGATTATTATTCTGTTATGTTTCTCACATAAGAAACCTGCAAAATAAATTGGCAGCCTTGTAAGAGGTGGCCAAGGCACCTTTTCTGAAACTTGCTATAGGAAAGTACTTCTAAAACTATGTATACATTGCTCATTTTTCGATTCGAAGATAATGGAATACGATATACGAGGCACACATTTGTACCAGTAATATAAATTAAATAGCATCTTTAGAAAATTATTAAAATTTTATAAAGTATATGTTTGAGATTTAATTTTCATACATGTATGCAAAGTATTGGTATGGAGCCAGAAAAATTTAAGTGTGCTAGGAAAAATGTAGGAGGGTTAAGCCCCAGTAGCTACGGATCTAAATAGATATGATTTGTCAGCTCGTGATTCTGTAATGGCTTTAGAAATTTGGAAAGCAATGTTTTGATGCTGTACAATCTAGTAATCCGATACCTACAGCAATGAGACGTATTCGTTTTACGTCCCATTGAAACATATGTTCATTAAATTTAATGTGATTACCGGAAGTGTGTAAAAATTCCTGAAATGTCTCCTTGGTAATGAGTTCTCGTAGGCATTTATGTAACTACACACACTCCCACGTGTGAAAGCTGCTACTAGTTGTTCTTCCACGCATAGTAAGTTGAGAGTCTTCTTGGAACATTACGAATTTTGATTTAATGGATGATATTTTGCGAAGCGGCTTATTCTTCTTTCCTACGGCAAATTCAACAATTTCTTTCTTTCATACGAACGACACTATGCCGGCCGGATGGCCGAGCGATCTGCGCCGGTAGGCCATTAGCTCGAAGGTCCCGGGTTCGAGTCCCGGCAGGGGCATATGTGTGGATTTTAACAGTTAAAGGCGAATCGTGACGGGCCGAAGTCCGAAGTTACTAGACTGGTCCGTATAAAAATAAAGTTTACCAAAGTTTTTACGAACGACACCTTTTTCAATACTTTCTCTCTTTTTCCTAGCAAACTCATAGAATACGAGCTCTCATCTTTCTGTACTGGTTCACGTTCCTGCGACGAGTCTGCTTAATCAGAAAATGTTACTTCGTCGTAGTCATCAACATCATAAAGAACTTCTCTATGATATCCTTCCACCTCTAGTTTGGTTACTAACATGATATATTTTGACTTAAGAATTACCCCTGAGGGCAATTTTGACCATGATTCAGTTGTAACAGGTTATCGTTTAGCAGCTAAAGTTTATTTCAATAGCTTCAGTACAATAAGACAATTAGTTTAGTATGCACCTCCAGCAAATTCTTTTTGTTCGCCTGTGGATACTTTCCTTGTAAGAAAGTCAATTTCCATCTCTGAGCTATGCTATTCGATTGTGCCGCCAGGGAAATACGTAAGTTACTGCCTTGTGACAATCGAATAATATTGCTTAGAGACAGAATTGGACTTCTTGCCACTTTTGATCTTTCACAAACTTTACGCTGCAAACATAGATTTAATCTATTGTTTGCCTGTTTTTCTTCTGAAATCTCTGTAAGATCAAACCAATAAATTTTTCATTGCACAATACAATATTTCTATATCGTGATCTTTTAGTATTCAGTAACTATGTTTATGCTGATTCATTATTTTCACAACAGGAAGCCCCAGAGAGGGAGCGCGTGTTGCTACCGTTTGCAAACTAAATCTTTTCTTACTATCAAGATATAATAAGTAACTTCTTTATATTTTTGGGTGTAACGATATCCGAGTGGAGAGACTATCTGAACACGAACATGGGTATGTTTACTTGTTTATTGCATTTAATATCCTAGTGATCGTTGTAGCTTATACAATGTTATGTGATGACCTTCCGGGCTGTGTACATTCAGACATAACTACCCAATATAACCATAAATCTTTCAGGTATTTTTGAGAGATTCTCACAGGAGACCATATCTTTACGAGGAATAGATCTTGTATCTGATAAGAGAGATTTCTGTGGGAGACCGTCTCTTGGCGAGGATTGCCAACTTAAAATTTTCGAATAACCGGACATTTCGATTTATTTTAATTTAGAAACCGGACATTCAACGTACCGGTACCAAGAACAATTAGTGCACTCATTTCGCCATTACATCCAACACAACTTGAGTTAAAGCGAGATATGATATTCAACTGCTCATGGTATTTGTTATAAGGTTACCTTTTTTCAGTGATCCCGGGATAATTCCACTTTTTTTTTTATTTCTTCCTTCTTGCAACAGTAAATTTGTGTATTTTTCCTCCCACTACTATATTAAAAGATTACTCTATTCATAATACGTTTTATCTATACCCCTTGAATTTGGAGTTTAGAAATGGCAAGCGCTTAAGTCAATAAGAAAATTCCTAATGCGATTTTAGAAAAGAGAAATAATAGAGAGTACATTTCAAGGATTTAGCAAACAAGTAGAGAATAAAAATTAGGCCCCTGAGGAGTACATCAGGTACTTCTAGACGGAAGTCGTTTACGAATGTTTCTTTCTAAATGAAACAATAGTTATTTTTCGAATTATATTCATTCTTCAAACCGGGGAGAAAAATAGGCGGGGTTAAGTGCTTTAACCCGGGGAAACTCTCTGGGAATCGGGATAAATGTCCACCCTATTATATATTATAATGTAAAATTTCTCGTAGTCTAAGAGACTTACAAAAGGTCATCTAGTGGAGAGCCTGTAAAAATAACGATAAAGGAAACTTAAGAAAACGCCCCCAAGGCAGCGCTACGTGTTCGCAAAAAATGTTAAGAAATATATTTTCCTCAGTACCAACTAACTGAAGTCGTTTAAGGCATCTTAACCATTGACAACAAAATGCAATAGGATGCAAAATGCAACACAATGCAACTTATATTTTAAGGTTCAAATTACTATAGAAAATCATGGGTGCATACCAAAGTTAGCTGGACAATGAAAAATAGATAAATAAATTCACATTGACTTTAAATTGCTATTTGCATGATTAATAATTTATCTTTTAATTCGTCATGATCCATGACGAATTAAAAGATCTATGTCCATTCTATGTCCATTCTATATCTATATCTAATGTGTATGTATAAATTAAGTTATGTCTACAAATGAAAAATATATACACAAGATGAATATTCACTTAGTGGATATGAGAAATTCAAGTAGATATTTTGGTCCAAAATAGTCAGTAATGTAAACCACCCTTTCAAAGTATTCCAATGCAGCAAAAATTACACAACAGCATTTATAAGTATCTAAGTAAATATAATACTATTCAGAACTTACAACAATTGTTTCACCAGACCCAGAATTAGCTACAATTCGTGCTTTGGCATTAGAACTTTAAAGTTGTTAGTCCTGACTCACAGAGTAAAACTTCATATTAAAACGTTAACTTAAATGGAATTTTTAGGGAACATGTGTCAAAACCAGACATTAGGTGTCCGGTTTCAACTATTAACTGGACAATTGTCCTAAAAGCCGGACTGTCCGGTCCAAACCGGATGATTGGCAGACCTACGCGAGGGACGGATTCTGCGGTAATCTCTTCTCCTGTTCCGAAACCCCCGCGAGGTGTGAGTTTCTCTATGAGGAACATCCCTTGTAGTCCAGTATCCTCATAATCCCGAGATCCATCTTAACATCACTTTACCTAGTAATCAGTGTCCAAGATTGACTGCTACGTTACTGAGGTATGTCACTAATTGAACTCTCGGCGAGACACTCGGTGACATAGTATGAGGTTCATATTTTGTTATTGTCCCACCTTGTGGAGAATACAACCATAATAAATTAATCGGTCTGTTATTTTAAATCTGTCATATTATAATAAAAATATTTTGAACTGTAATGTCTTAGGGTTAAGAATTAATGTGAGTTTCAGTGATTTCGTGTTTCCATTTTCCCTTATTTTCAAATGAGAGGTTTTATAGCAGTTCTGAATTCAGTGCATTTGAGTTCTGAATTGTCTGTTTTCAATATGTTCTTCGGTTTAGTGTAAAAACTGTTACATGTTCGTCATTGAGTTTTCTGGTATTTGAACGAGTGAATATTTTATCTATGTATGACTTTTAGATTTCGATGTTTTAAGGTATTCATTTCCTCAGTGTGTCAGTATTTTGACTTGTCTCCGATTTAAGTGAGTCCCAGGTTTAACTGCGTCTTTCTCTGAAATTCGCTATTTCAACTTTGGGATTTAGAATATGTCCGTGTTTAAAGTAAGTTCCTTCCTCACATAGTCGGCCATTTAAGTACGCATATAATTTCCATATTTATGCTATGTTGTCATGTTCTTAGTTCCACTCTCTTGAATCTAAGATAAAATAAACTCTGTAATAATAAATTTAATATGCAGTATGTTATCTTCAACTTTTAGATTCTCTTGTTCGCCTATTCTTTCATCTCTTGAGTGTTATAAAGTCATCTGTTCCATTTCGAACTCTGCGATATGTAGCGAATTACATTCTTTGTTGTCATTTAGCCCGTGATATAAACATACATAAACCCAACCTTGAACACGCAACTCATAACGTAAATGTATTATCTCCACATCAGTTAATATCTTCGCCACACACACCACACGCGATGGAAACTAGAATTTTATAAATATATACATACTCATGGCTTACTGTGTTCACTTAATTACATTTAAACAAATGCACGCACAGAGATAAATTAAATAGATTGTATTCGCAGAATGTTTTTCACTTAGTTTCTTTGATTTCTTCTAGTTTTAATGAGAGTAGAGATATAGCACGCAAGTAGAGATATATGAAACTTTATTAATATTTTAGGCTCTAGAAACATAAATTTGATTATAAACGATTACGGGAGTTAAGCAGTAACATTGAGAAGCAATTTTCATTTACTTTCCCATACCACTTCTAAATTACTTTATTTGTATTTGGGATTCATTTGCATAATATTGGGCCCAATCTTGCGTCGAGTGGGGGTATAATTTTATTTTAGATTATTTCGAGGAGAAATAATGAAATATTTCCTGGCGTAAAGCACTGACTCGCACCATCCCCGTCACCAATAGTTGTA
>JAGDQP010047358.1:0-15049 GCA_022664845.1 Lepisma saccharinum
ACGTATATTAAAGAATAACAACAAGACTAAGAGGTGAGAATATGGTACAGAAGGTGAAGTAAGCGATTTGCTTAACGTGGATTCATTTATATTATTAGCCCAAAGTGTGGAGAAAAATAATTATTCATCATTTGCACCAAAGAAATATAAATACGTGCGTCACGTGGATCATTGTCTTTTGATCCCTGATTCCTCTTGAATACTGTAGACCAGCGTTCCGCAAGCTGTGGTCCGCGAAGCCTGCCCTTGGGCAGGTGCAGGGTGGTCCGTTGATCCTACCAACAAATAAAACTGGTCCACATTTGAAAATATTTTGCGGAACGCTGCTGTAGACAAAATGGAAATTTTATAATTTGAGTAGTAGTACTTGTGTAGTACCTGTTAGGAGAGCAAACTATTTTTTTTTTTTTTAAGTGCACATTCTCCTTCTTTCCCTGTATGATTCATTTATTAAACCTGAATTAAGTGGAAAATGGGAATTTAAGTTGTTTTTAAAGTATTAAAAATAAATTTAGGTATTCGCTGTTTTTGGTTTGGATACTCCTCCTTCGAAGTAATAAACAGTTGTATGGGGTTCCAAGCCAAATATTTTAATCCGAATGAATCATTTTTTAAACAAATTGAATAGCTCTGTTTACATTTTTTTCGAGCCAAGTGTCATCTCGAATTCCAGACAACTTTTTCAATACAGCGCGCTCAGTTTCTGTGCACGTGGTCACGGGTTCAATTCCAATCGGATTCCAGTGTTCCTTTCAGAAGATACCCTTCGGGGGCTCATGGGGGGAGACTCACGAAAATTATAAATAATGTATTTTGACTCTGATGTAGTAAAATTTAAAATAATGTTAACAGTAAGTTGTACTTCCTTAGTTAACCTCAAAATAACATGAACAATATTTATTGAACGTGCTTTTATATACGTATAAGTAATACAAGTGTTGAGACTAATTCTTCCGGGGGTGCGGTTGAAAACACGAAAGCATGCGTGAAAGAAACAGTGCCGGAGTCCACTGAACGGAGTGGTTCGAAGTCGACTTTACCAAAAACTGAAAATTATTTTAAAATAGATAATACATGTGCACTGGTCAAAATCGAAAAATTAAATCGCATCCATTTTATCAAATTTATATGAATACATGGTAATACGCACTTTAGGCACACGCAAAGGTGGCAACGTATTGCAAAAGGTTTATTTTCATAATGGAATGAAAAAGACAAGTGGTAAAGCGGAGTGGCCATGTTGCCAGTTATGTGAATATATATATATATATATATATATATATATAGGGTGTAACAAAAGTCCCTTGTCAGGTCAACTTGGTTATGAGTGCAGATACGAAAACATGTCAGAGGGAAAAGTGGCTGGAAATGATCGGTTTGCAATCTAAAGTAGTTGAATTTTCCAAATCGAACCAGCCGTTTGGGCTCCACACTGGTGGAGCGCCCAATGGGAACGAAAAATGCAACCTTGCCAGTCGTACTGTGATAATCATTGGCGCATTATGTCATGTAGTAATGAAACGGAAACCAAGGAAGGAGTATTCCGGGGGGAAGGAACAAGAATACTACACATCTCGGTTGCAATCATTACCGTAGTGGTGTTCAGGGGCGGGTAGAAGTAGGAGTGATGAAATTCGTAACGCGTTAGAAATTGAAAGTTGTAAATGTCATAACATGAAGGCCAAACGTCCCAGGTGCGTTCCGGACAACAAAAGATGAACGTTCCAATAAACATGAGTCCTACGCCGCCTTGTTTTCGAGTTACAGGGTTGCCAACTTGGAATCCAAAATCGCCTCCTGACCAGTGGAATTGAAGACAAAGGTGTGGACAAACGTCGGGAGGTTATTCCTGACACCAAAACAAGCAAGAAAGTCCTCTTAAGGTTGTCGAATTCCGGTGGCTGTAAGAGATACAAGGTTGCAAACGTGGAATCCACAATCGACGTCTGACGATTGGCATTGACGAGAGACACGTGGAACGAGATTGACGAGGAACCCTTCGGTAGGTGATCTCTGAGATCATAACAAGCGAGAAAGTCCTCTTGCATTGTGTTCGAATTCCTGTGCGTGTAAGAAATACAGGGGTTGTCAACTGTATGAGGGATTATCGAGTGTCACCCCAAAATAATTTTGAAAGGCAGCAAATGACAAATGTACGCTGGTAACCTGATAGCTACGGAAGGGGGACACGTGACCAAGCACACATCAGCAATGTCGCACAAGCTATGTTGCCACTCCAACCCAAACGCATAGTTTGTTAACTGGAACATATACCTTTTATCGCATGAAAAGCTGTGGTATAAGTAGTGAATGAAATTAAGCGAAAGTTGATTTATCAGTGTTGCCAACTACGGTAACTATGAAGCTCGAACATGGAGAAAGTACGGTGTCCGTATCGAGAAACGAACAAATGTAGCACAACACCAATACTGTAGAATGAAAGACTGCAATGTAGGGAGTAAACAACTGAATACACAGCATGCAGTGCATAACGGGTGTGATAGAGGATCCATCCAAAACGGTACAGTTATGAATAGCGTAGAAAGAAAATATCCTATATAATTTAATGTGGAAAACGTCACGTACATTGTTCCTATACCTCAACAATTCGGATGGTGTTTGTGTGCAATCGACATCTCGAACGTATCCCGAGAGATACGAAAATAAAAATTTTCGGGCTGCAACAATTTTAATAATACTCCAAACCATAGAAACGATGCTTGAATATGCTGTCTGTACCTTGGATGTCATTCTTATTCATACGTATGTCACTAAACCATACATTGAAAATCGTGAAACTCTCAAACCCATAAGCATCGCATGTCAGTGTGGGATTCAAGCCCACGCACCTATCCACTCCCCGAGGTAACGCGTTGTCACCGTTCGTACTTAGACACAACACTACGTAGTCATGGTACTTTGTCATGTGTGTACCTGGTGTGACTGAGGGAAATGCACTGTGTGATTGAGGAAACACCTGAACTCTACAGTGTGCATGAGGACAGACACAAAATTCGTGATTGGGATTATAAAAGTAAGGCAAAACATGGATATCTTCATCGGGATGGTCTTCGGTTTCGAACCTGCTCAGCCTCAGATACGTGCAATACAAAATAGATAACTAGTAGTTTAATAGCAATTACTTGTGTTGTTGCAATATTGCAAAAACATTTGTTCGTTTCTCGATACGGACACCGTACTTTCTCCATGTTCGAGCTTCATAGCTACCGTAGTTGGCAACACTGATAAATCAACTTTCGCAAATTCATTCACTACTTATACGACAGCTTTTCATGCGATAAAAGGTATCTGCTCCAATTAACAAACCATGCGTTTGTGTTGGAGTGGCAACATTGCTTTGCGACACTGCTGATGTGTGCTTGGTCACGTGTACCCCTCCCGTAGCTATCAGGTTACCAGCGTACATTTGTCATTTGCTGCCTTTTTTATAAATTTTTTTGGGCTGACACTCTATAATCCCTCACACAGTTGACAACCCTGTATTTCTTACACGCACAGGAATTCGAACACAATGCAAGAGGACTTTCTTGCTTGTTATGACCTCAGAGATCACCTACCGAAGGGTTCCTCGTCTTTCTCGTCAATTCCAATCGTCAGACGTAGAATGTGGATTCCACGTTTGCAACCCTGTATCTCTTACAGCCACCGGAATTCGACAACCTCAAGAGGACTTTATTCCTCGTTTTGGTGTCAGGAATAACCTCCCGACGTTTGTCCACATCTTTGTCTTCAATTCCACTGGTCAGGAGGCGATTTTGGATTCCAAGTTGGCAACCCTGTATGTCGAAAACGAGGCTGCGTAGGACCGATGTTGATTGGAACGTTCTTTCATCTTTCGTTGTCCGGAACGCACCTGGGACGTTTGGCCCAAATGTTATGACACTTGTAGCTTTCAACTTGTAACGCGTTACGAATTTCATCACCCCTACTCCTACCCGCCCCTGAACCCCACTGCGGTAATGATTGCAACCGAGATGTGTAGTATTCTTGTTCCTTCCCCCGGCATACTCCTTCCTTGGTTTCCGTTTCATTACTACATGACATAATGCGCCAATGATTATCACAGTACGACTGGCAAGGTTGCATTTTTCGTTCCCATTGGGCGCTCCACCAGTGTGGAGCCCAACGGCTGGTTCGATTTGGAAAATTCAACTACTTTAGATTGCAAACCGATCATTTCCAGCCACTTTTCCCTCTGACATGTTTTCGTATCTGCACTCATAACCAAGTTGACCTATGACAAGGGACTTTTGTTACACCCTATATATATATATAATAAATCACAGCCATATTCAATCCACTAGTGAATGAGGCCTCTCCCCGAAGGGAGGAGTTGGTCTACTTCTCGCACGCTGACAGACGGGTTGGGAGAGGAGAGCCGAAGCTCTCACTGTGATCGCCACTGTCTTTTATTCACAGCAGCTCCCCAATTGTCCTCACGATGCTGGGTCAACACCGAAATTTGTGAGCCCCCACCGGGAATCTAACGCGGGACCGCTCGCACTGAAGTCGAGCGCGCTACCAACTAGGCTACACAGGAGCTCATATAATATATATATAATATAACTTTTTAAAGACATACTTTCAACATTTCGCACTAAAAAAGTAAAAGAAAATATTGTTTATGCATGACTAAAGAGAAAAACATGGGGCACGCTCATATACAGTCACTTTATAAATTCTCATGGCTTGTCCCATGTTTGTCTTCTTAGTCATGCATAAACAAAATTATTATTATTTTTTACTTTTTAGTTCGACATGTTTAAGAAAAGTATGTCTTTAAAAAGTTTTCTCTAGTTATTTCGGTGCTCAGATACTTTTCCTCAAACTAATATTTTGTGACCGAAATCCTAATGTGCTCTGCAACCAGTCAAACTCAATATTATTGCAGTATATATTTTAGGATAAAGGAGTTCATATTTAAAAAATATTAATATATAGAAATATATGAAAGTGACTGTAGAGTATTGTATTTTCACCCGACTTACGTCGCTGTGCAAATTTTCATTATATGACGTCGGGAGATGAGTTAAATTAATGTTGAAAAGTTTTGAGGACACCGCGAACTATTGTAAATTAACGAAAAACGTGTAATAAGCTTTCTTGCAAAGGTATTTCATACCTACTTTATGTATTCACATGCAGTAGCGTAGAGTGGATTCTCTCAGGGGAGGGGATATTTAAAAATCACATCCTTGGCAGTTATGCAACTCAACACAACATTAATCAAGTATAAATATCTTTCGGGGCTTCTTTCTGTAATTTTAGACAAGGAAATTATGCGGAAAAATCTACATGAATAGATTATATCCTTGTAGATTTAGTTCAGTTATAATTGTTTCATTCCACGTCAATTCAACCAATATTTCTGATTATCTAAACCCGATCATCTCAGAATTTTAGAAAAAATTTTATGTTGGTAGAAACTGTATTGTTGATTTCATACCTGCACCAGTTTCAAAATCCGTTCACTGGTTCCCGAGCTACAGAATTTTGAAATTTAAGCTATATTTGCGTAAAAGCTGTCGCGAATGGAGTTTTTGAGTTCAAGGTCATTTACAAATATGTCTAGAACTTACTTGGTAATTGTGTTAGAGTGCTTATTCTTTTTATGGTTTTGTCGTAATGAAACTGGCTTGCAAATGAAATATAAACAGTATTGCCATTCATTCACCATGATACACAAGAACCAAAAATTTTCAAACAAGTAGAAAAATGTCTACATTTGTAAGCACATTCTTCTTTATAACTTGAGCCGATGCTCTCAATTTGATGAATTCTTTTTTGTTTGCATCTTAGCTTCACAAGCTATCAACAGAAAAAAAATTCAGGATGGTATCTCCATAGGATCACATAAAATATATAATATATATTTGATGTAGTAAAAAGTAATCCATTAGTTTGCCAATAGATGGCTTCAGTGATCTGTATCTCGCGTTGTATAAGTCCGATCGGGTTCAACGAGATGGCGTTCAAACGATGAGATTGCGTACTACAAACACTGTTCAGATAGTTGTGATGAGTTGACTCAGTGTTGTGTGAGCGCGCGTCAAAATGGACACTAGCAAAGAGAAAATACGCTATATTTTAGTTTTTCTTCGATAAAGGCGAAAACGCAAGCCAGGCGGATGCAAATGTGAATAGTGTTTATGGTCCTGATACTGTAACAGCCAATCACGCGCAATTTTGGTTTCGTCGATTCCGTTCCGGTAATTTTGACGTCAAAGATGTACCACGCACTGGAAGGCCAAGTGTCGAAAATGTCGATAAAATCATGGACATTGTCGCGTCCGACCGTCATGTAAGCACTGTTTCGATTGCCCAAGAGCTAAACATTGCACAAAAAACCGTGTGGAACCATTTGCATAAGGCTGGATACACAAAGAAGCTTGATGTATGGGTGCCACACGAGTTAACGCAAAAAAACCTCATGGACCGAATTTCCATCTGCGAATCGCTTATGAATCGCAACAAAAGCGACCCATTTCTGAAGCGGTTGGTGACTGGTGATGAAAAGTGGATCACTTACGACAACGTCACGCGAAAACGGTCGTGGTCGAAGCGCGGTGCGCCGGCGCAAACGGTGCCCAAGCCAGGATTGACGGCCATGAAGGTTTTGCTGTGTGTTTGGTGGGATTGGCACGGAATTATCTACTATGAGCTGCTCCCCTACGGCCAAACCCTTAACTCGGAACTATACTGTTAACAATTGGACCGTCTGAAGGCAGCAATCGCCCAGAAGCGCCCAGCTTTGGCCAATAGGAGAGGCATTGTGTTCCACCAGGACAACACCAGGCCACACACATCGATAGTGACTCGCCAGAAGCTCCGGGAGCTTGGTTGGGAGGTTCTTATGCATCCATCTTATAGTCCGGACCTGGCACCGAGTGATTACCATCTGTTCCTGTCCATGGCGAACACGCTTGCTGGCGAAAAATTCGCTTCAAGAGAGGCTTGTGAAAATCGACTGTCTCAATTTTTTGCCTATAGGGACATGGGCTTCTATGAGAGAGGCATCATATTACCTTCCAAATGGCAACACGTTATCAAACAAAACGGCGCATATGTGACCTAAATCGGATCATTCTAACTATGGTAAGTCAAGCCTTCAATGCCATGCAAAAATAATGGATTACTTTTTACTACACCAGATATTTAAGTACCAATGTAAGTATCGTGATATTCATGTCAGCTTTTCAAAATTTGCAAATCTTCGGTCTAAGCAATGTGTGTTCTTGCAGGTTCTTCTGGAACAGTGTTTGTGTGAGCACTAGTGATGTATAAGAAAGAAACAAACTGAACGCCAGGAAAAAAGTTTTTTAAATTTTTTATTGTACTTTGCAAGAAATTGTTTTTACTGTTACGTGGCCCCTGACATTATTTGATGATCAATGAAATAATTAAAATATGAACTATTATTATGACTACATCTGACAGTTTTGTAGCATTATTTAAGTTTTTTCAGTCTGAGCCAAAGATGTCTAAAGGCCATATATAGACGGAACTTTTATCTCGTCTACAAGGGCGCTAATGAGTATATTGCATTCGTAATGTAAGTAGAAAGTTTGCTGTACATTTTTTTAACGTAAGAACATTTAATTTTACTGAACCTAAAAAGGAAATTGATAAGATGTGCTAAGTAGTGAATATTCTTGATTAAAAAAAAAAAGTTTCGTCAATAAAACCAGTTTTTTTTTTTTTTGCCTTGTGGGGAAAAAAGTCCGAGGGTTTTTTTAAATGAAAACATAAGTTTTTCCCGGTCTGTACATCACTAGTGTGCACTATACACCAAAATGTGAAGTTAATGTTGGCATCAATTGAACTTAAGGAAACTTACCATGATCTCATCAAACTGTTAGTCTGCAATGATGAAAATCATGACTGCATGATGCGAGTATATGATATATGTCCATTTTACTCTATTGTAGAAGAATTTCTGACATCAGAATTTGACGAGTTTGATCCGGCAGAAACAGTTAAAGCTAAGCAATGGGTAACGACCGATATGACTAATCTAGCAAGAAGATGGCAAAATTGATTCCTAACTCTAATACAGCAAAGGCTCAAGACAGTAACCTAAAGAAACGCAAAGAATCTCTTCATGTTTCAGATGCTTTGACCCTTATGGATTTCAGTGAGAACTAGCTTTGTTGTGCAAGATGAAGCACAAGGATTTCGCTGGACAAATGGCTGCTGTACATTGCACATTTGTTTTGTTTATTTAAAAGAGAATGCTGAGCTGAGATACAAAAATTTCTATATTTTTAGTAATGACATGGACTATGATTTATCACTCAAACTTTTGACCAATTTCATCAGTACTCTACAGATGGATATGCTGGACAAAATAAGAACTGCAAGTCATTCTTAAATCTGTCCTACCATAAAAGAGATTTTTGCCTGACAGCAAAGTGGTCGTTCTTCGCAACAAATTACGGGAATTCTCCCTGTGGTGGTCTTGGTGGGACAATAAAATTCTGTTTATAAAGCAGGTTTCCAACGAGTTATTTCAGGGAAAATAATTGATGCAAGTTCCATGTACAACTATTACAAAGAACACATTGAAGACATCACTTTCCATTACATTATTAAAGATTCCATACCACCCATTCGCCAGAAACTCGTGGAAAGATTTGTATCTGCAAAGAGAATACCTGGGACTAGGAGCCTTTATTATTTTGAGCTAACATCAGAGATATCAATAGGTGCAAAAGCTTTGAGTAATGATGAAGATTTGTTTTTGACAGCTTTGTATCTGAAGAAACACTGGAGCGCAATTTGTGGTCAATAGTGAAAGTGTACAATGATATTGCACGTGAATATAACTCAAAATGGTATATAGGACTTTTTACTGATGTTCGAGATGATGAGGATCTGTCAGTTAAGTGTGTACCCTCATGAGCCATCCCCTCATTCTATTGGCCTTCAAGGATGGACTTTTGTACCTATAACAAATGTTCTTTGTGCTTTGGACATGGCAATCATGACTGTCAGCTGCCTCAAGTGAACTAGTGGTAACAAAATGGAACAGTTATGTTTAAATACACTACAGGAAGTCCATTTACTTTTTCATTTTAGACATCAGCTCTCTGCAAATCTCTCTCTCAATAAGTTTTAAGGTCTGCATTTGAAATTTACTGTCTACATATAATTTATAATACATACTAGTACTGTACAAAGAAAACGTCTTTTTTATGTGATCCTATGGAGATCCCATCCTGAATATTTTTCTGTTGATAGCTTGTGAAGCTCTATGGGCCACGGTGGCTCAGTTGATAGAGAGCTCACCTCTGGTACTAGGGGTCGTCGGATCGATCCCTGCTTATGCCATGTGGGGTTTGTGGTGGACAAACACCGTGTGCGTAGGTTTTCTCGGGGTACTCCCGTTTCTTCCCGCTTTCTTCATTCCACTAATTCATCCCATCATCCATACGGCCTGAGCCATAGTTGCTTAAAATAAATTTAAATTAAGCTTGTAAAGCTAAGATGCAAACAAAAAAGAATTCATCAAATTCAGAGCATCGGCTCAAGTTATAAAGAAGAATTTGCTTACAAATGTAGACATTTTTTTTTCTTCACTTTTTTGGAAATTTTTGGTTCCTGTGCTCCATGGTGAATGAATGGCAACACTGTTTATATTCAATTTGAAAGCGTTTCATTATCACAAAAACAAAGAATAAGTACTCTAACTCAATTACCAAGGAAGTTCTAGACACATTTGTAAATGACCTTGAACTCAAACTTCATTCGCGAAAGCATTTACGCAAATGTAGCATAAATTTCAAAATTCTGTAACTCGGGAATCAGTGCAGATATTTTGAAATTGTTTGCAGTTCTGAAATCAACAATATAATTTCTATCAACATACAAATTTTCATACAATTGTAATTGTATACACAGAGCCCCTACAGGCTTACTTGTCATCGAAAGAGGTTGCGGGATTAATACCCAGGCATAATCTCACCTATTGGAGTACTTGACATAAATACACTGATTTTCACTCCCTACAATAAAACTGGTTAGTAAGGTACCACTGAAAACACAGGAAATGGCAGGGAATTGTCCCTTACAAATAATACCCTGAACAGCTGGGAGACAATTAGAATAATAAACTTGAATCGAAGCATGTTTCGGTGATGATGTTAATTTTCTAATACTCAGTATGTTTTAATAAGGAAATACTAGTAATTTCAGAGTAAAATACAAAACCGAATAATTTACGAAAGTATTGGTTTACTTAACCTGTCTATGAAATGTACTCTACGGAACGCAGGTCCCTCAACTTTGGATGTATGTATGTATTGTCCCCAAATAGTTCTGTGTCAGCCTAATACGAATTTTCATATATATTATTTCCACACTTGGCTTTACAATACATTTAAATTACAACAGGGTGCTGTCACATTGTCTTGAACATTTAGCCATTTTCAAGGAAACTGTTATCATATTCTCAACACCAACATTTATCAGATTTGAAAAATTGTTTTCGTTACATCCCGACTTGCTTTTTTCACAACTCTCATTCCAATACCATGTGAGGGGAAGATCTGTCAACGTGTTCCCGAGTAACGCGAACAAACTTACTTTTTAAGAAAATATTACATACTCATTGTTGACGTAGCTACCAACAATAGAGAGCTTTCCCATATTTGGTCATATTTAGTTTTATCCGCTAATGCAGAAAAACCTCTGTATATTAAGGCAACGAATTCCTTAATTGCAAATTTCTATCATTTGATTTTAATCGTTAGACTCTCTCCTTATAGCCGAACGCGCTAGTCGTGTGGTCGGAGGCATTAGAGCAGCGTCTTCAAGGTCGCGGGTTCAAGTCGATTTTAACAAGCATTGCACTCATATAATCGTGACAGGCCGAAGTTAAAAGTTCCTATCATGCTCCATACAAAATAGTTTTCCTAAAGTTCATCATCTACCCTTATGATCTGAAAAGTCATATTAGATCTTACCCTGTATCTACCCTGTATCTTGAAATCGCACCCAACTTTCCCAATTTTATGAAATTTCTATTTTTCATTCATATCTGTCCGTTAAAGTTACTTCTTCTCTACGTACTGCTTGAACCATAGGTGCGAAATGTTTTATATTTAAAATTGTCTCTGATCCACCCTCGTTGACACTATCAGTAACGGGAATTACCATATTTTTCATTACTCTTGAAATCTTTTTTTATCGGCGCTATCTATATGATTGCTACAAAAATCTGTTGTTTAATCGTTTGGTCTACCTTTCCAAGTTTTTGAACGTACGTTTTACTGTTTGTCCTGAAGATTATTTACCACATTCATCTAATTGTGAAACAGATCCGTCAAAAGTACGACCGTGATGTGATGTGATTTCGAATATGGCAAATGAAGTTTTGATTTGTAGGAGTAATTATAGTTTCTGATGCGGATAGTTATAGGTGTCAGGTTTTCCCCAACGTAGAAAGCTAAAATAGGATACACCGTAGGAGATAAACAATGCTGGAGGAGATTTACTGTGGGAGTGTCGGAGCGAGTACGTCTGATGAGTGATGAAATGCCCAAAATTCAGACTGGGATGAAAAATAGAATGGCTTTTGCAGCAAATTTATTGCACTTAACCAGGTTTGGGAAGAGGGAATTGCATTTATCAAGTACTGGTCAGAATCGGGTGTTTAGATTCGGGAGTCGGCGGTAAACTATTCGGGACATGAGGAAAAAGTTCTTTCTCAAGTGACGGAGTCAGGATGAATTGTCAGATGTGAAGGAAAGCTTTTTGGGGTGCCTTTGATATAGCTAAGTCAGATTGAAAGGTTTGAGAGGTGTGAAATTCAGATTTGTTTTCCCAGGCGTCGCATGAATAGGTTAGCATAGAAAGAGACCACTCGGATACCCATAACTGTGCCCATGATTTGCAAATAATCATGGCTTTCAAAGAAGCTGTTTATGGTGAGTACAAGCTGAGCTAGCTGGAGCAGAAATGTTGATTATTGTGTGTTGAGAAAATGTTCAAGGACAGCGAAACCATATGTGTCGTAAATATTGATATAGTGACGTTACGTCAGCTGAAATAAGATTGTATCTGGTGATAGCTTGTCGTATACAGAATGTGTTACGGAGAGAAAATTGTTGGTATCTTTGATAAGGAATGGAGAGTGGTTGAACGGGTGGTAAAGGAAGGTTGAGATTCTTTCGGTAGTAGAGCCAGTACTAATACTAGAAACGAAAGGCCTGATAGGGTTGTCAGGTATGTGGAGTTTAGGGAGTCGAGTTGATATAATTTACTTATTTATTTTGTAGCACATGGGATCCAAAGATGATGTTGCTGCTCGAATTGAAGCGGATACCAAAGTGAAGATTCAGGACATTGACAGGGCTGTAGCAGCACATAAGGAAGAGGTAATTTTTAATTAATATAATCGGTAGATTATTGGAGGCATTGATGTGAGGTTAATGTGAAAAGTGCTTGATACCGAATTACATTTAGCGTACTACATACAGTAAGATAGTGTTGTGCTGGATGGTATTAGAGACTTTCCATACATAATTCAATCAGAACCTTATTCTCGGTATATTAATTTCAATTTGAAGTCGTATTATTACCCATCACAATTCCCATTATAGCTATATTTAAATGTTAACAAGTTTCCGTTCCTTTTCTATTAAATAGTATTTTCTTTCTACCCTTTCCAGACAACCACTACATTTGACTTCCAGAGCCCGGGTCATTTTTCTACAGAAATATTTCAGCTTATTCCGATCCCTCAAATTTGCACGATATTAGTTTATCAATTACCTGGTGCGACCGTCCTCGGGTTGTCAAGTTTCAAGTATTTCAGTCGCTACAGGAAACACTGACTATATTTAATTTTAAGCACATAAATTGTAATAATTAACGAACTGGGTGTATATTTAAGTATGCACTCAGTATTTTACTTCTGTATTTTCATATTAAAACCCGCACTTATTTCGCGTCATTTTTAGCACTTGCCAATAATTCTGCATCTCCCATAATCAAGTAATGGCATTTCCAACAGCTATAATAAAAATTAAGTGAAATTTGAATTTCTGATTTTATCACAGCTGCTGAACATTTATTCCTATCATCACTCCATTCTTTTTTTAAGAATTGAAAAAAAAAATAACTTTCAGCAAATGCGTTTGAATCAGGAAAGCTCAGAATATAAGGTATAAGCACTTCAGTATATTTCGAACAGCATCTAAAGTAACTTTAGAGAATAAATAAAATAAATTTTGAGTTCACATCATAATTTTGATAACTGTATCCAGCATCGCGTAAGGCAGTGAAAACAGTGCTCTGTTTCGCACGGCCCGCCGACGGAAGGATGTAACGCAGCCAGCTAAGGAAGTCAAATTTGTCAATCGAATGACAGGCATAATTGATAAATGCCTAGCTGTAATCACGGTAGAAGGGAAAATTTTAAATATTAGGGAAAAGCGAATAGTATGCTGTTAATACGAGACACCTGAAAACCCTAGACCGTCCCCAGTCTTGAACGTTACGCTGTGGTGTCCACTTAATGCTATTAACTGATTGTTCACAAACTAAAATTCCCAGACCATGCCTCCTTGTTAGTGCTTTATAGGTCTTTATATGCTGTTCATAGCATTTCAATAACTATTATTATTGTAACTAATAAACAAGAAGCAGCAGAATTGTTCGAGGAATATCAGCAAACTTTTCGCAAAACCGCAAAATATACATACGATGATGAAGGAAGATGTTAATTTTAGTGTTATAAATATACCTGTAATCTCTGCTGCATATATGATTAGTCATACGAAAATTAAAGGCCAAGGCAAGTGTTGGTTTTGATAAAATACCGAATTACATACCCAGCAGGTTATCTATTTTAACAAACCGCTTTAGCAAGACCACTTTCCATCAGAATGGAAACAGCCCTTAATTTTTCTCATATACAAGGGTGGAGTAAGCTCATCTATAGAAAACTACGTCTGATATGTCCTGTGAATTGCTTTGCGAGAGTATGTGAAATTGTAATAGCTCAACATGTGCAGTTTAATGTAAAATTATTCACGAAAGTCAGCATACTTTTAAGAATGGTAAATCTATATTCATCAGACACTAGCCAGCTATGCATTTTATACAAAAGAATACATAAAACAGAAATCAGTGCAATGTGATATATTTTGATTTCTCAGAAGACGTTCGACACCGCTTCATCTCATGAAATAAACTCGAATTAGTTTATCACGTAAATATATTAACCCAGATGGGGCGGAATTATTTTTTTACGTTTTTTTTTTTTTGTTGTTGTTGTTGTTAAAAATGATTTGTTACTCATTTAGTATAACTATGTACACTCAGTCAATGATAAAATGAGCGGTCTCTTTCAAAAGCCAAATTACAAAAAAAAAATAATGTACGAAACTTGTTAAGAATAAGCCATTCATCAACAGACAAGTTCCTTTACAAAACACTGTTTTCTTTGTCATAATCTATTTATTGGTTATTTATTTTAATTTTTAGAAAACACACTTGTTGGTCTCTAAAAAAACTAGTTCTGATATAAATTATGTGGCAACGTCTCAAAACAAGAGTATCCACTCTCCTGTATCACTTACTAGTTAATTCAGTTTCTACAGCTACTAACTTCTTCGGTCGGAGCCTAAGATACCTAAAAGTAATAAATAAATTTTAAGAAAAGCTACTAGCCACTACTGACAAATATTCTCTGTGGTTAAATAAATTTAATACAGCGATATCAGCACGTTCGTAACCAGTAGCAATGAAGTGTTGCTTATTCTTATTTGGGACGTTAAATTCTTTCTTTCTTTTTACCAAATTGTACGATATAGTTTTCATATGTATAGAATCTACGAAAATAGCATTAAATGGAACATTAGATCATAGATACATGATACACGGAAAATTAAACAAAAAGACGCTTTATATAATTTATACTTCGTTTACATTTGAACAAGTTTAGCTCGAAGCTTCTTACAATTTGAACAAGAGTTTAGCTCGAAGCTTCTTCTACCATCTTGATTCGTAGCCGAGGTTGTAG
>JAGDQP010047359.1:0-12235 GCA_022664845.1 Lepisma saccharinum
TATCGATCAGAGTTGTTTTATGGAATAAATACAGTGAATCAAGATTAGGAAAGCTTGATGAAATGGTCAGGGCGCGACGGTTTGCGTATTAACTAAAGAAAATCGCAGTGTAAAATATCACCTTCTTTTATCATAAATACAGCATCCATTTCCATTCAACATACGTTCAAAGCACTTAATATTGGATCATAACTCTTCAGGCAATGATCCTGTTAATCACGCATGTAGCAAGGCTTTAGCTTCTTTGTAGTTTCACATTCCATAAAAACGTTCTTCGGTTAGACTGTGTCTGTCTCTGATTTTGGTACTGTCACGCATTAACTACGGTGACGTAGTATACTCATACCTTATGCGTAGATGGCCAGACGTCTGCACCAAATCCATAATACCTGCGTTCGATTCATTTTTATACTTAGATACTATGATGACCTTTCCTCCTATTTTAATAATTGCATGTCTCTGTTTACGTGAATTTCATTTTATAAACTTATCCTAAAAACAGCCAGCCTATCTTTACTTACACTTCCAACAGTTATGTGATTTCATGCATTAGAAACACAATCTATTAAGTCTACCTTCCTTTCATTTCCACGGCATGACTCAAACTTTGTCTCTAAACCTACAAATTAATAGTTTCAGTGGCAATATTACTTGCAAGTATTAAAACAGTGCTTACGAATTTGTTGTACTTTAATTTAACCGAAAATTACGTACTTCATTCTAAGTATATTTCAATGAATGAAACTCCCTTATTCCGTGTTGTGTGTCTAGTGTACGCTGTACAGCAGTGAAGTTACTGCTGTAGTAACTCTAGCGTACGATTATGTCAAAACTTTTAATATAAAACATTTCTGTATTAAATCATTTTACGTTGTTAAATCAAACGGAAATAATATGAGATATATGTTTCTTTTACCCTAGATTAGAAAATCGTTTCGTGAAATTATGCTATAATATTCTAATATGAGTTCCTTTTTTGATCCAGACTTTTATTCAACTTTATTATTTGTTGTTTGATACTTGTTCGACTTGATACAAATCTTGTTTACAAAATCCTACTACCTACAACACAGCAATGTAAACGTTGTTTCAATGATGGGTTTCCAGCAAACTACATTGTTTTAATTTTGCAGATTTTAAAAGAAAACATATGTTATTTTTATACCATGTGAATATTTTATACCTCTAATAAAGAAGTTCCAAATTTCATTTAAATTTCCTACTTTCTTTATCTTTAAAAATATATCCACATATTTATGCATGCACAGGCACAATATACAGGCATATTTTTGCAAAATATTTCAGGCAGATACACGATAAGAAGGTAGAAACGATTGAGAATAAATAAATACATTATGCGCTATTGGCAGTGGATATCATAGACAAACAAATCGCTTATATTTTAAATAACACTATAATAAAAACTTAAACTCCATGTTACCGTCTGATTTATCTATAATTACACAACTCAAATATTTTACTTGTGCCGCACGGTATTGCCCGAAGGAATTGCACGAATCCCAAGAAAATTCTGAAGTAAAAAGGGGGGGAATACTTCCCAGCGAGTAACATCAATTCGTTTGTGCCAGGTCGATATCACAAGCATGTTTCCGTAACATTTAATTGAATGCATTGTTCGAAAATACGTAGTAGAAAAAATACATACATTGGAATGAAGCTTTGTGTTATTAGGAGAATATACTGCAAATTTACGGTTGGATGTCGGATATTACATTTTTCGGCGTCACACGTGCGCAAAGTTGTCTTGCTTGTGCTTGTGCATATATGCATGTGTGTGTATATATGTGTGTGTGAGAGAGACAGAGAGAGAAGTACGAACGTTTATTATATAAGTTTGAACAACCATATTTTCACATATAAGCTAGTAAGTGGTGTGAAAGGATTATTTTCAATGATTTGGCTGTCCCTACTGTAGTCTATATTTACCAACGTTTGAAGCTAACAGTCTAAGCCAAGGGTTGTTACACAGTTTCTAAGAGTGCCATTCATTTGTTTGTAACTGCATTATTTTTTTCACACAGCTATGCAGCGCAACTGATATAAAGGCCGAGAATAGTGTAGATCCATTATGCTGCGACTTACCAATGTTATCGACTGAAACATCTTTATTCGACGTCAGTACACGTGAATGTAAAAGCGAATGGAAAGAGGAAAACATCAAGATAAAACAGGAGCACGAATCGGAAAGAACATTAGCATGTTCGACAGAGCATTTTGAGAATCCTAAATTTTCATACAAGGTAAGTAGTTTCAAATTTTTGTAATTCCGTTGATTCTTCAAATAAATACATTTTATTTTCAGCTTATATGAAGTTATTCCATAGCACATTATTGAAATTGATATTCTCAAGTGCTTTTTTCATATTTTCTTAAGATTCTACTTCATACAACGTTTCAGCAATTGGAATGAATTTAGCTTTAATATTAAAAATAATTGTGTTCGTTAGATTTTATTTAAGCTCTTTGTGCATCTGAGACCGAATAATCAATGAATAATCAATTTTGCTATTTGGTTGATATTCTAATTTTAGCATTTATCTATGTAACAGATATTTGTCTTGTAAATTGCAATCTGTATTATCCTAATTTACGTAAACGTTTATTGACTAATCCAGATATCAGTTATAATATACACTTTACGTCTCTTACAGTCCTCACACTGAAGTGAGTTGTAATCTTGTTTTACAAGTTTTTAAATGTATATACCTTGTTTTTAGTAGAAGTAAGCTTCAATTTTCTTTATCAAAGTTTGCAGAGTTTTGAATAAGAATAAACAGTCTTTTTTGTGCCCTGTGCGAACCATATAGCTTCATTTGAGGTGAATTATTTTTAAACGTTTCTGTAATTAACTATTTGATAGGAGTTGAGCCCGGGTTGGAGTTACTGGTCTCCTACCAGGCGCTTTCCCAGGTGGCGGATAGCGGAATGCCTACCAGATATGGTGTGTACCGGAAATATTCCGGGGTGAACCAAAAACAGTACTGCTGCCTTGCAGTTAGTACAGGGTTCCACAATGGCTGGGGAAGTTAACACCGAGCAAAAATATCATGGAGAAGGGAAGCAGCTTCACCATTGTCCCATTGACGCTGAAGATGAATGACACCGGCAAGGCTCAGAGATTGACAGCGGACGACATCTTGAATGTCTGCCTTTACTGCGGGTCATAGAGCTGACAACAGGGATGATGTCATGGAGAAAATAGATTTTAATAGTTGGGAGCATGCGTAACAAGCAAAAATGAGGTCACGGAAGAAACAAAATGTCATTTAGTATCGGGCAAGGTATGTTTCTATTCAGTTCATATACTTCTACCATCGCGAATTATATCAAGGGAACTGAAATTGAAGATATACAGAACGGCTATTCTGCCGGTAACATTTTACTTTTGCGAAAATTGCAGTACGACCCTAGCAGATGAACATGAATTTCGTCTGTTTGTAAATAAGGTTTTGAGTAAGATAAACGGGACGAGATGACTGGAGAGTGGAGACGACTAGATGATAAAGATCTCCTCTCATTGTGCGATTCACCGGAAGTAAGAATAATGAATTCGCGACGACTAACGTGGGCAGACCAAGTTGCTCTTCAACCATACATGTATCCATAGTATGCACAAGTCAATAACAACCAGGGTTTTTGTTAGTTCTTCATATGTTTATCTCTAAATAAATATGAGCATTCCTACGCATTCCAATACACACACAGGTATATATAACTAATGGCGGTCGGGTGGCCGAGCGCTCTGCGGCGGTAGGCCATCCGTTCAAATGTCCCGTGTTCGTGTCTCGACATGGGTGTGAATTTTAACAGATAAAGGCGAATCGTGACGGGCCAAAGTCCAAAGTTACTAGACTGGCCCATATAGAAATAAAGTTTACCAAATGTTTGGTATAATCGATACAAGCACAGCCCGAAATTATTGGTACGATAGTAATAAAGTATAAGCAATCAAGAATGAACAAATACTTCGTGTTTGTGCTGCTAGCTGCCAACAGATTGGGAAAATGAACTGTGGAACTCGATATTTCTAATACCATTAAAACAGGAACTGCATTATAATGTCGAGGACATGAGACCTGCTTTACTCAAAATTGAACAGTTTCAGTTTTACAATAGTGACGCAAGGTATTCCCCAAACAATAAAGAACTCTAAAAAATAATCGAGCGAAAACCGAGATTAAAGAAGCATAAATTGGAATACATTTCAAACAAAGTTCATTTTCGTAACTACTTTTATGTGAAGGATGGTTGCGTAATAAACAGTAGTAAGAATCCCGGTAGGCTGGCTCTTTTTTACGGCTTTCAACTTAATTCATACAGAATTTTGTCTCAATTGTACTTCTGTGTAAATATGCTTGTATGCGTGTGTGCATTTGCGATAGAGATAGATTAATAGATAGTATGTTATGTATTATCTGTTCGTGGAAGTCGTTGTATCACGGTGAACGTGGGTGCTTCACTGATAGTGTAATAATTGTAAAGTCCATTACGATTGTTAGAACTAACTATATGGGCAGATGAATGTATGAAGTTAGCTACGCACTCTCGGTGTAGTATTCGTAAGCAATATCTTTCCAGAGGAACTTTCTTTTCAGGTAGCTGAGGTTAACTATAATACATTGTTTAGATTGTGGAAGTTGTATATATTTAAATAAAATAATATACAGTGTAACAAACTGGATTTTTTTAGAAAGTGCCTTTGATCTGTTCTATTGGCGTTTAAAACCGTTAAGTCTTACATTGGACCATATAATTTTTAACTGATACGGTTTCTAAAAAACAATTTATTGTAACTACTTTCAATTTTTCAGTCATGCAGCTCAATCAGTGCAAAGACCGAGAATAATGTAGATCCATTATTCTGCGACGAAACAATTTTACCCACTGAGAAAACTTTATTCAACGCCAGTGAACTTGAAGGTCAAAGCGAGTGCTTAGATGGAAACATAGAGTTAAAACAGCACGAGGAATCAGGAAGAGCATTAACATATTCTGCAGAACCTTCCCAAAACCTGAAATCTTCTCTCCAGGTAAATAATTGGATATTTTATTAATTCCGTCCACGGTAGATTTAAATACAGTCCACTCTCAGCTTCTATCAGCTTTGTGGATAGTAAAGACTTTTTAAAGATATATGTATATCCTTTTCAAATCTTTGTTTAAATAATTTCTTTATTAGCCGTTTGAACAATTAGTAAGTAATAATTTTTGTTTTCAGGTTTTTTAGGCTGAAGGTGTAAATTATTTACGCGTTAAATATAAACCATACATATCAATATGATGAACGGTAAATATTATTTGATTCAGTTCTTGTAGTGGTGTGTATCGAAGCAGAAATGTTATAACTGTTATTCTTACCAAATTTACAAATATCTTGCTTTAGTGTTTCTAACTGGAACAGTGGAATGACACCCTATATTGAACTTGGCTTCACAAAGTCACTCTTGTTTATATTTCATGATTAGTATGTGACCTGTTAGGAACTGAAACTAAGTGCCAGAGAAGTTAAAATTCGCGACTGAAGTGAATATTGGCACAACAATTCCTATATACTTCCGGAATGTATCTCCGTTTCGGTAACGTTGATAGCACCCAAATACACGAAAGTGTCACATGGTAGGTAGCACGTAACTCTAATTCCCCTTCTTCCCCTCTGAGTGGAAGCTCTCGCATTGTACATCAATAAACTTGTTCAAATAAACGTGGTTTGGAAATGTGCTATTAATATTTATCTGGATTGTACTGAATGGCGAAGATATGCGTTAATATATATTAATGCAGTGTCTAGTAAAAAAAATAGAACCACTATAATCCTTGCGAAGTTAAAAGTTCACTTTTTGACAGATAAAATGGAATGTAACTGTTTCGTTTATTACTTTATTGAAAACTTTAAACATTTTTGCTGCTATATTAATACTTTTATGTACAAGAATACTAGAGACTGAAGTATACTTCAGAGTCGAAGAGACTCAATATTCGAGAAATGTTAATCCTAAAAAAAAAACATCTTGGATCTTGCCATCTTCAAACTATATTCCCTGATATGACATTTAGGGTGCTGGCACTCTCCCCCTACAAGAATTTAAGAGACAGGGAAGGACTTTGTACAAAAATTAGTACTTGCTGTCTACCCTTAAGGTAAACACATCAATTGCACTTATTGCTATCGGACATGCTCCAGACATGGATTCTCGCGAAACAAATGCTAATGCACCCTTGCTGACACAACCATATATACCTCGGTTACACTATCTCACAATGGCTGAGTATAAACTGAAAAATATTGACTTTTCATCTAAATAAAATATTTCTTTATCGTAAGAAAGTATACATGTAATGCAAACTATTACACACTCAGGTTGCATGCAATTGTGTGACTCCCTAAATCTGTAATTCTGCTTTCGTTCAATGTGTAATATGTATTCTAGACCCTTCAGTTAATTGGAGCTCATTCCTTAACGTCGTTGATCACCCCGCCATCTTAGTATGACCTTTCCATTCATTTACCAGGGTGAGTCATATTCGTAGCGTTGGCTGGCCCCACCCACTCGATGCCGGAAAACCATGTGCAACGTGTAGAACAGGTGAAGGTGGTGGTGGCTGAAAGCGTGTCACGTGTCTGTCTGATCACAGCGCTAACGGTGTGTGGGAGGAACTACGCATTGTATACACAGTTGACAGGACAATGTCTGAGGAGAAACTTGTGCGTCGTGTGCTTCTGCGCCATTACTGGAAAAAGGGGCTGAATGCAGCAGCAGCATCAGCCAATGATATTTGAGCCTTAGAAGGTGAAGGTACAGTCCACCCGTCCACGGCTAGAAAGTGATTTCAACGTTTTCGCTTTGGTGACACAAGTCTCGATGACAAGCTCAAGTGTGGACGAAGGATATCGATGCCCCCCTGAACTCTGTTGAAGGAAACCCAGGAACCAGTACCCGTCAGCTGAGGTCCAGTCATCACAAACTTGTGTCGTTCGTCATCTGCATCAATTTGGGTTTCGCTCCAGGCAACCGATCATCACGAATGATGAAAATTGGTCTTTCTTCGTTATTCTGACACCAGGAAACAATGGCTTCGACCAGGTACCGAGGCGCAGCCAGTGGTTCAAAGAGGGCGGTTTGAAGAGAAGACAATGCTGTGTGTGTGGTGGAATTTCGAAGGTTCGTTGAACTGAGAGCTCGTTCCACATGGTCGTTCCGTGGATGCTGACCTTTCCATTCATTTACCAGGGTGAGTCATATTCGTAGCGTTGGCTGGCCCCACCCACTCGATGCCGGAAAACCCTGTGCAACGTGTAGAACAGGTGAAGGTGGTGGTGGCTGAACAGCTGCAACGGGTAAGTACATTGTGCACCGTCGTTATCCAGCACTGGTGAACCGAAAACGACGGCTTCTCCAATTTGACAACGTTCCATGCCACAGGTGAATAAGAGCCCGCCAGCATATTCTGAAAATGGATGGCGGGGACATTTTACCACACACACACCCTACAATCCCGACCTTGAGCCATCTGATTTTCATCTGTTTCGTTCCATGGCACACTTCCTGCGGAGCAGACAATTCCTTCCCGTGGATGATGTGACAACTGTCATTACTGAGTTTTTTACTTCAAACCTGCAGCGTGGTATCGTCAGGAGCTTGTGTGGCTGGTGGAACGTTGGAGAAGAACCATACAGTGAGATGGGATGTACTTCGCCCAATAGGTTTCTGTAGTGCAGGGGGAGGCGGGTGCTGCGCATTGTCCATGAAAACGCTACAAAGATATGACTCACCCTGGTACATGGGAATATTTTTACTCTACTTATGTCTCTCAGAAGTTGTATATTCAAGTTTTTATTCGGGTTGAGTTTTGGTGTGATAAGTCGTAACGGTTTACTGTTCTACATAGTTCGAGGAATAATGCATTTACTGGATGTTAAACGAGAACATTTAGTCACATAGAACATCTTAAGGCAGCTTAAACTGCGTGGTTCATTGATCAAAACACTAAGACTGCAGATGGAGTTACTGTTTGATTCGATATTTGATCAGATATCTCACGAGTGTATTGCTATACTTTCAAATATTCGCGCTTGATGGTTGGTATCGTTCCCACTACATTCAATAAAACGATTTGCTTTGGTTCCCTGATAAAAAATATTCTAATCTATTAGTCCAAGGATGACAATCCGCCTTATGGCACATGATGGTGTACGGTCCTTCATGAAATTTCTGTCTCAGATTAAATAACTTCGCATAACATATCTAATGTGATGCTCATGGTGGTTATGAATTTCAAAATTCATCAATGCACGTGGCACTATTATTTTTTATCGATATTTCCTATCAAAATCATGTTTTACTAGTATAATATTTTGAATTTTTTATGTGTCATCCCTCTGCTGCATATATCAGTGGGCCATACTTAAGTTATTCAAAACTCTAGCAATGTTCCTTATTTTTCCACTTTTACTATCTTCAAAGGTAGCGTAAAATTCTTCTGTGGTAGCTGTTGTGCAACAACGTCCAAGTTTCCTTGAATATGACTAATTTCTTGAGCTAAATGTTCCATCTATATGTATAATCTGTCCCTCCGTGGATTTTATATGTCGATAATGCGTTAAAGCCTAACGCTCTGTTAATATTGTAAGCATATGTCATATTAAAAGAGTCTGTTGTGAAAGTCTGGGCAACTGACGATATCTGTCTCTCTGTTAATGTCTACATGTATTCACATAGACGTACAATACGTACAGTGAATCAGAGCTCCCTTCCCCTGTTCTTTCTTTAACCACAGTATGACCGCAACTTCTACGGTTGATGCGCTGACGTTTATAGAATAATCCTTTGATAAATCAGTATCAGCCCAAGTTTACTGCTTATTTATTTCTGCATAACCTCATCAGTGCTGGCGCTATATTTGGGCAACGCTTTATAGATTTTTCTAGTTCTTGGTATAAAGCAGCAGCGTTTCGTGCATTCTGAGCTTTGGAGCTCTTTCACATTGAATGGAGGTTATACAATTTGAATTATATCTGCATACTTCGTATCCTTCGAAACTTCGTTCCAAACGACAGTAATTTCCAAGGTCAAAATGCAACTGCATTTCCTCAATCTCGAAGTCATCCCAGACTCTCCAAATGTTTCAAGTAGTAAATCAAGAAGTTTCAAGTGATCATCTTTATTATGGCTAATGTAAATGTCGAATTATTGGACGGACACATCTTTGTTATTTCGACTCACCGTGGGAACAATAAATTGGTTGATAAGCTGGTGACTGAATCGAGAAATATAGTTAGCTGTTGTAACCGGGAGAATCACCGCCAATTTAACAGCATCAGTATTGTGGCGACGTGGCCGAAATAGCAACAGCTAAATGCTTCACGTTTCCCTTCTCCCACGTTTATACACACTTTAATTTTTTACAATAAGTTTTCTTCTCTCAACTTGATGTTTAATAAGATCTGAAAACATGCCTTAGCTGCGACAGATCGAAGTAATTCTTATCCCCTGGTTGTCTTTTCTCTCACAACGACAAATTAATGGCAGTTCCATTCCACTACTCAATACTATCGTGAGATAAGCTGATTAGTAGCACTGGGTAATATGTTATGAGCTCTTTTACTATAGGAGTATCCGCCTTCTCTTCTCTAGTATTTCGAAATACTTTGCCTCCGCCCATGCTTCATTAGAATACTAAATAGCCTTTCTTTTAGCTATTTAATCAGAGTGCGAGAGGAGTTCGCGCAATGCCATTCCCTACCTGTTCTGGTTTCGCTGTTCCTAATGTGTATTATGCCAATTTTAGCGAGCTCTAGAGCTAATTAGCATGTGCACGAGTGTTTATAAATTAGAGATCCCAGTTAATATCTGTTATGCTGATGATTCGCGTTGCTCAATTCCGAACTGCACAAATGAATCACGGACGTCCTTAGGACATCGCTATGGGAGCAGGACCATTCTGACTGTAATGGGATCTAAATGGGACGTCCCAGGGACGTATTCTGCTATGTGGATTGCTTGTGTCATTTTCACGTTCTCGTTCGGCTTCAAGCCTACTGTGAATACCTGGACGACTTTATTTCCTTCATGAAATATTTGAAACTTGATCGCGTACATTTATCCCCCTGTCTCAGTATTGTCTTTTACAGTTAATTGCCTCTGAAGCCTATGTTTACTTTATACTTGGCCAAGAATTCTTCTCCCAGCAGTAAACTGATTCAGAGTTCACCACATACTGAGCCAATGCTATGTCCAAACTCTGTAGCTTTAACAGCAAGTAAACCTCTCATGCACACCTTTCCAAAGATAGATTGTATTATTAACACGGTTCTCACAAAGCTACTACTGTTGCTCAGTTGTTCCTTTCAATCCTCTGGTACTCTTTAACTGATACTTTCCCTTGCCTTGGTTAGAAATCTTTGAGAACAGAAATATAAAGAGTACGAAGATGCTAGTCGCATGACCAGTTTATTATTTTCAGCATTCCAAAAATAAGCAATTACCACCCAAACCGGAAGTGAATTGGTGAGACACGTTCTTTGGCGAATTCCATCGCTTTACCATATGAACCAGTGCAACTCAAATGTAGGAGCTTGAGATACTCGCGTGTTTTACGATGGTCAGAATTCCAGAAAGAAGCTGAAATAGAGTTGCACTCGAAATCACTGCATTAAAAATTGTCAAATAAGTGAACACTTCAATTATACGAACAGATTACGAGGCCAACGCATAACATTCTACAACAAAGATAGGGTCAAAATATATGTCTGACGAAGAGTATTATTATTGCATAAGCTAGATTGTCACGTTGGTATCAATTTTCTTGTACCCGCTTTCTCTAAGAGTTTAGTATTTTTGTATTACTGCGATTTCATAAGGATTTCCTCTTTGTAGCTTTCTTGATTGTAGCAACGCCTTCTATTCATGTGATCTCATCTCCATTTTGATAAATCGTCTCTTCTGGAAATCTTCTTGTCAAAGGCTGCCTTTACAAATTTAAATTCATGTCGTTTGGCAATTTTGCCAAATATGAAACGTATCCAAAAAATATAAGACCTTTTAAGATTACTGAATACTGAATCAAATTTTGTACAATGTACATTGTTTTCCGTTATGAAAAGTTCTCGGGTAAAGGGGGATATGTTCCATCTGACTGTGGCATCTTCCTTTCTGTTTGCCGATAAATGTGCGGGTGATGAGAAAACGTAGTTCCATTAAACTGTAGTCATGCATCGAAATTATTTTGTTTGTTTGTAGTCTATACCTACAAAAAGACACAGGGAATGATAATATAAAACAAGTACATTCGTGGGAAATCAATTCTCCGTAGTTTCGTATTGTATTTGATAAACATTGACCATTTAGTAGCAGTTGCGAATATAATAGTCCAATTCTTTGTTGAAAATATTGACTGAGCAAAATATACTTAAAAATTATTTATACGATTTCATAAATATTAAACTACATAAAAAAATGTTTCAAAAAATTGTTATAACTCCGTGCTTAATTTGAACAAATATTGAAAATTAAAATTCAATTAACTCTGCAACTCTCGCGTAAAGTCTTGTCACAGCAACCCTAGAATTTGGTCAATGCGACGTCAATGCAATATCTGTATCAGTTGATGCGGTTATAATCTCAATATCAGCAGATGTTACTATTTATTTATGAGTTTACAAGTTTTCACGGAGAAATTTAGTCATATAAACATTTTTAATATTCTGTTTTCATTATTTACTTTTTTAAATCCAGCCATCGACTTCTAAGATAAGAGTTATGTAAGTTGCGCTATAGTAAGTTGCAGTTTCTGTATTGAACGATTTATTTCAATTGTTTATTAGTAAAACAATCCGAAATTATTTATAGGTGTCATAACTTTTCCTGAGCGTACTACTGATGACTAATGCAGAGGAGGAACAACTTACCTCAACACGAAAATTACCAAATATTTCTGCACTTTGACGTTAAAGAAACTTGCTTCACCGTTTTATTGTTGTAGATTTACAGGATTGACTTCATCTACTCCTTTCAGTATTACTCCACTGTCAACTTACAAAGGTCTTTTGTTTCTTAACTACTGTCACCTAATTCATCTTTGTCTTCATCCGTTACCTTATAACGGGAACTGGGGACCGACCGTTATGCAGTAACCTGCTACTGTGTCTACTTCCTGGCCTCGATCCTCTGTTACGCCTTGGTAGTAGGTTTGCGCCACTTGTGAGCTTCCACCATGA
>JAGDQP010047360.1:0-15048 GCA_022664845.1 Lepisma saccharinum
AATTATTCATTTTCTTCCCATTGTTAGGCGTTGATTTTGGGCTCCAAGTTGGAATCACTGTATCTCTAGAACAAAGCAGAATTCGAACCCTGTTCATATCAACTTTTTTGTATATCATTACATCTCCGAAAGTATTGAACCTTCATCCCATTTGAAAACAAATATAAGTTTGTGTTGAGCTTGCAACACTGTGCATGTGACAAAACTCCATTGTGCATGGAAGGCTTTCCCCCCTCACTGTAAGTACATGTTCCACTGCACACTTATTGTATTTTCTTCCATGCTTTGCAATATTCCATTGGTTTGATTAAAATGGGACACTCTGTATATCGTTTTAGGCTAGCTTGTTCTCAGAATTTGAAATCAGAAGTCTTTTTTTTACGTTTATTTGTTTAGCAGATGGGGACTCTGAGACTTGGTATTTGGCAAAACGTAATGATTTGTTATTCTGTCGTTCTAAGTGATTCACCATGCCACTAATTCTTCATGAATGAACCGAGATTATGCTGAGTGGTGGTCCTAGAACCAGGGTGATTACAGCTGAGTACAACGCGCGTCATCAACAGAGCACATTCAATGGTATTCAAGACATTTAGAAAATTTTGAAACGAGAATGTGACGCAAAAGTAGACGACCAAGGACCGCAACAGACGAGAACACAGCAACGACACTTGTAGCAAGTGTTCTGACGAACTCCACACGTAGTACTATACGATTACAGGCGATACAAGCTGTCAGTCAGATGTGCGTGTTAGGGATATTCTATGAAAACAACTGCTATCCCTATAAGCATCCCGAGACAGACAGTTACAATATGCACAATGGTGTCTGGAGCGGTGCAATAAGGATTCAATGTTCCCTTTGTGTAAGCTATTTCATGATGAGGACCTGTTCTAGATCCACGGTGAGAAAAATAAACTGAAACATCGATATTGGTCTGATACTAACCAATCATGGACAGAAGAAAGTAACACAAGAGGCATGAACAAGGTCATAGTGTGGTGCGGGATGAATCAGTGTTCATCATGACAACTTGACTGGTGAAAGATAACAGGACATATCGCTATCTTAAAAACCTCTATCTTGAATTTGTTCTAGAAGTATATATGGGAAGACGACATGTGAAATGTTTTAGTACAGCTCGTTCCCAGAAATTCAAATGTGAAGTATTTAGGACTTAAAGTTGATATTTGACATATGTAATGGATGAGGCGAACATTTGGCACAAATACAAAGCAAGTTATATCTTCGAATCCTTATAGAACCTGCGTAAACATGGGGTTTAACGGTGGCTCAAGTATTCTTAATTCGTTACCGGACGTTTTTAGATGTTGTTAGTGATCTTTTGTTTCATTCCTTCTCTTTGAAAAACGGACAGACAAAAGTTTTTTTTTTCTTGCAGCATAAGGCGACGAGGGTACCACAAATACTGAAGTGCTGTTTATAGTCATACACTACATTGTTCACCGCTATCCCTTAAATGCGTTTGAAATCTTCTGCAGGTTATTAGAGTAATACATCCCAAGTGTTTTATAAGGCTTTATTAAAATATTGGGCTAAACTTTGAGAAAACAAATTTAAGAGAGGGTTACCCTATCCTCTTCCTAAAAGCAAATAAAAAGAATTAAAAAGGTACTTAAAAATTGGAACGGAGAAACGGCTTCTCCTCAGAGGAAGTTCATACGTGGAGTCCCAAAACAATTTAAGCACTGCTTGTCAATCAAAGCAATTAGAAGCTGTAGAAACAATGTTCGTAATTTCATAATAATATCATACATAAATTGTAAACATAAGTGCAATAAAAAGTTCTTGCTTCACAATTAAATAAATTAACAATTATTATAATGGAATCAGAGATGATTGGAGGGTCCGGATTCCCTTTTAAATTCCAATTTCTATTGTTTCCTTCATTTTAAGTCTGAAATCTCTCTGAAAGAAGTGTCTGGGGTATATACCTGTTTGCAACGATGTTGTGTATACAACTTAGTGGTCGTTTTTCGAAACATAACGTATATTAGGAAATAAATGGGAAAGTTAGATTTAGTTAAACTATTTTCTCTAACTTGAAAACGCACTTTCTATTTATAAGACAGTTTTGTTATTGGCAGTACCTGTTCTATTTCTACGCAGCGTATTTCCACTTTGAAAATAATAGATACACCACTAACTAGATTCCGACAAAAGAATTGATTGACCCTTCCCCCCTCCCTCCCTCTCTCTCTCTCTCTCTCTCTTTCCCAATACTCATGCTCCTAATGACTACGTTTTACAATACAGAATTTTGTTGTAAATGTGTGCAAAAAAGATTCCTACGTTTTAGTATGAAACAGCATATTTCGTACACAAAAGATAATTGAAAATTCTACGTTTTATATCGCACACACGACAATAATATAGCTACATTACAAGAAGAAAGAACCAGATTTTGAATATGATTGAAACAATGAGAGAAGTACTTACATGGTAGTTTCACAAAAGCGACCAAATTTTTGTCATGTCTAGAGGTGATTACTGGACGTCCCTGTTCCTTTCCTTGCTTTTTGATTCTACGCCTGAATGATGTCCATGCAACAGCCAGGAGTTCATATATTTTGAGGGATTTAATTGTGTCGGTGGAGGACCAACAATTCTTATAAAGAGCAAAGAAGATATGGTTTATTGTGAGAAGTAAAGATCTGAACGGTAGTACGATTAAATTCATTTGAAGAAAACCTCTTTCACACTCACTAGATGAAATTGAAACGGTATTCAAAGCACACTTAAGAAGAAACAAATCATCTGGTAGTGTCTTCACTTTCAGATATTCTCGGAAACCTCGAATCATCTCTCACTCAAACGAAATCTATTTGGAAACTTAATGGTCTCACTTTCACCCCATGTCACCTTGTTTTCACATCTTCTGGCCACTGCTTACGATCCAAAATGTTGGCACAATTAGGCAAATCTGAATCTTGGGTGTCGAGCACTCTATTATGGACTGAAATTATCAACTGTTCATAGAAAACAGCAACGCAAATTGGGGACTCGTCTTTCCTGTCTCTTCTGTGTAATTGACTGCCTTGAAAATTCAAGCTTTTCGAGGCTTCTAGCGAATTTTCGTAGTATGGCCCAAATATTTAATTTTTTCCTCAAACACTTTGATAGTAGTCTTGAGTTTTCTGTCGGTTTTGTACAAGTCAGTATTTCTATCCTGCAATTCCATGCTTAGTTCAGACAGCTCTTGCAGTGCATCACACATCAACCCTAAACCTAGAACAAATTCTGGTGAGGTTATCTTCTTAAGCATATCTTCGTATGTGCATCGTTCTTTGTTGACCCTTTTTATTACACTCATTGTGGCTTCAAACTGATGAACGAGGGCTCTGTAATCCTGCTACACTACGGAAACTGACCTGAAGCTCGAGACAACCGATCATACACTTAAAACCTTCCCAATTTTCAACAATTGTACGTCTAACGTAGCTGCACATGCTTACGTTTTTCGGTGATGCGTGATACATTGCGTACAACTTGTCTATAAAGCGTTTGAATCGGTTAATGCCCGATATTTTTGTTAAACCGTCATATACTAATGATTCAAGTCTATGGTTAACACAGTGCCATAAAATGACAAAGAGGAATTTGTCTCCGAATAATTTTTGAACACCTCTACGAGAATCTAACATTACTGCCGCACTGTCACTAGTAACCAACACTAAGTAATTACGAAGATATTCTTCCGATAAGCCAACCGAATGAAGGTACTGAAGAAGCGCATTGAACATACCTATTGCTGTACCATTTTCTAGTTCACAAAAGCTGGGAAATAGATTAGCTGGTGCCGAAAGGCCTAATTCCGGAATATATGTCCGTACATAGATAATTAACGCTGATTTTTGGCTTAAGGAAGCTGAATAATTAAAGAAATTTTACTTTTTGCACTAACAATCTTTGTGACCATAGTATTTCTCATTTCGGTTGCGATGTTTTTTACTATATTGACGCAAGTGTTTGTAGAATGCAGAATACGACCCATGTAAACACCATTAAGTTCTTGTAAGTTTATTTCATCCTTGAAATTATAAAAGGACTGTTTCTGTTTGGCTACTTTGTATGCAGGCGCAATATTCGTACTTTGGCGGTGATGCCTTTTTCGCGAGACAGTGATTTCGCACATATGGTTTCAAATGTTTCTCTTTAGCGTCAACAAGTAATTTCACTGCAGCTTTATAACATGAACTATGCTTATGGTCATAAATTATTTTCCTCAATGATGTTAACTGTTTCTGTCGCGTTTCACCGAAGAAGTTGCCCACTCTCTAGGCACTTTCGTCCCCATGAACTTTTCAACACCAAGATCTCCCACGGTTTTGCACACTGTACACCCAAGTTTTTTGTCTTGTACGTACACAAAGCCAGACAATTTTTTAGACAAAATTCGTTCTTCTGTTCTATCGTCCAATAATCAGGCCACTCATATGCTGAAGAGCGAAACACGAAGTTTCAGGACAAGAAGCGCCAATCGTCTCCACGTTTCCATCATCATCTTTGTTTTCTGAAATGGTATTATTATTTTTACTTTCATCGATTTTTTGTTTATACTTTCATCGACTACAGGGACGAAGTAACTACTTATTTTATTTATTACCGACACAATGACACAATGAAGCTCCTAATATAATGCTCATAATCCGAAAGGAGGTTTACGGAAATTGTCTTGTCTTCACACTACGGAAACTGACACACCACACGATTATGCATTTAAGCCCGAACGTATCCGTGTTCCGGAAAGAAAAGGATTTGGAAAAGTTTTTATTGCCTACGCACCACACAACCAATGACACCACCAACTGCACTAAAGATTACTAAATTGTTGAAAATTTAACTTATAGACAACGGTAGTTTGAAGTGCCACTGTTAGCGACAGGTCACTGACGGCAAGGGGCTGGGAAAGGTCACTTATCGGATATTTGACACAAAACAGTGACTGCTTCAACTTTCTATAAAAGGGCCCTCCTATCTCAGTGCTTTAGTGTCTGCGAATGCCGCCTAGCAAATTGCAACAGAAGGAGCGATGGATTGGGTGATTGAACTATTAGGGAGTGTCACGCACAATAGATGTGATAAGAAAAGAAAATATTCAGTTCTGAACATTTGTTTGTCACGCTGTGAGACACCCATTTGTTTCTGGATTCTGAGCATAAAATGATCCCTATTGTTCGTACCGCCCGAAAAAAAACACTATATAATTATATTATTAATTCACAGCCATATTCAATCCACTACTGGATTAGGCCTCTCCCGGATAAAGGAGGTGGGCTATTGCCCGCTCCCTCGCCGAACAGGCGGGGAGAGAGATATATATATATATATATATATATATATATAGCGAGAGAGAGAGAGGTGGGGTGTAAAGACTGTCCACACGGTCTAATGGTAAACGTCGCTGACTGTTGGTCGCGGGGTCCCGGGTCCGATTCCCGCCTCTGCCAATGGATTATTTTTCAAAGAAAAGGGGTCTGGAACGGTGCCCAATCAGCATCGTGATTCAATTGGGGAGCTGCTGTGAATAGAAGACAATGGCGATCACAGTTGAGAGCTTCGGCTCTACACCCAACACGTCTGGTCAGCATGAGAGAAGTAAACCAATACCTTTCTCCGGGAGAGGCCTCATCCAGTAGTGAATTGAAATATAGCTGTGAATTATTAGATGAATTATAAGGTAAGATAAGATACTTTGGTGATATTTTTATATTAAATTATTTTTTTTATTTATTATATTTATATATTGTAACCATCCTTCAAGGCTTAGTAAATGTCTCCCACTAGTTTACTAAGCTACAATAAAAACACAGTAATTGAAAACGCAATGCATACAACACTGAATGAGAAGGTCGTTTGGTGATAGTAGGTAAGTTATTTGATGATATTATGAATTATTATCCAAAATTTTCCCTAACCAAATGTACATGAAACAAATGCATCACTCTGATTCACTAGACGATTTCTCACATGAGTCGTCACACATGAATATGGTTATGTCCTCATCAATATTCTGTATATGACAATTTTCATGAAATGGTTGTATGAAAAAGCTGAACTGAATTCAGCTTGAACCTGTATTCCTTTTGACGTCTTGTGAAATCTATATTACGTACACATCCAGGCATCATTATGCTTGCCTGAAGAAGTTACGTTCACTTCCGAAAGTCCTGGAGAAAATTCATTTGTTTTCCACAGTTTTAGATAAGGTTCAAAGGTTTAAAATCGACTGAAACACCATAAGCTCTGTGCTAAAACACTAACGGAGTTTTAATTTTTTCTACCCTTGAAAAAATACGACATATTCTTGCGCACAGAATGACATGCAGAAAATAAAATTAAAGCCCTTTCACTGATTTCACTGAATAATAACGTACCCGTAAATTACAGCACAAAGTTTCTTTTACATTTCTGCCAAAGACTGATCTTTTTACAGAGAGCAAGACATGCCACAGATAGTGGATTGAAAATAGATGTGTGTGTGTGTGACTTCAGTGCGAGCGGTCCCGGTTCGATTCCCGGTGGGGGCTCAAAAAATTCAGTGGCGATCACAGTGAGAGCTTCGGCTCTCCTCTCCCAACCCGTCTGGTCAGCGTGGGAGCAGTAGACCAACTCATCCCTTCGGGGAAAGGCCTCATCCAGTAGTGGATTGATTGTGGCTGTGATTTATATATATTATATATATAATCTTAATATGTGGGGGCACAGAGGCGGCGTTAGGTAAGCGCGGGGCCTAGGGCAATAATGACCCCGCGGGGCCAAAGTACAAGTAAAAATCGCTGAGCGCCGAAATGTTACATCTAAAGCCGATAAAGCAGTAAGCAACTTAACCCTAAATGCTTGCTCTCACTTCTTCCTTTCATTCCTAACCCTAAATTTATTAATAAATATTCTCTTTTTTAATGAACAACGGTTTCTTATGAAAAAAGGGGGCATCTTTTCCCCTTGCTTCTTTATTAATTTCCATTTCACATTATATTTCGCATGGAAACTATACAAACTAGTTTATTTGTAAACTTTTTTTTTACAAATCAACTTTTATATCATTGAGTAACAAAAATATCAACTCGGAACGCGGGGCCTCCCTAAGCGCGGGGCCTGGGGCGGTTGCCCCAGTTGCCACCCCCAAACGCCGCCTCTGTGGGGGCAAAATTTACAGACGAATTCCTGACACCAAAACTATTTAAAGAGTCCATATAAACATGAGTCCCATTCAGCTTCGTTTTTCAGATACAAGGTTTCCAATTTTGAGTCCAAACCCAACTCCTGTCAATGGTAAATCCAATGTACATTTAGCAATAAGTCAGAAATGATCCATTAAAACAAAATATAGTTTCCAGATCATTTGCAACAAATTGGTGAATACTTGAAGTTGAAACAATAATCGCATTGGGTTATGAGTGTTGACAAACTTCTAGTAGTGGTTCCTGACATCAAAACAGGACGAAAGTTCCTCTGACAAATTTTCGGAATCTACATAGTTTTAGAGCTAGAGTCTGCGGAAACCGTCAGAAAACTAAATTTAGAGCTTCAATTTTCCAATACGATTATAGTAGAGATGATGCGGCATTGTACCTCAAAGACTTTACATATGCACTATCAAAAAACGCATATTTCAAAATTCCGCACTGGGTGAGAAAAGGATTATTCAAAAGAATTAGAGGATTCACAGAAATTCTCTGAAGTACAGATGGGTCGAAATGAGCATGAATGGGACGGCTTTTCACCAGGAAACAGTAATTTCTTTGCGCGAAGTCGACATCTCAAATAGATCCCTTATAGCGGACAATTTTAAAAAATGTGAGGTTAAGTTACAAGCAGGAGTAATAATTGCATAATATATATATATATACAGGGTGGTTTTCAAATCCGTACAAAAGTCATACCACTCATTGTTTCCTGGTGGAAAGCCCAATCATGCTCATTTCAACCCAACTTTACTTCAGAGAATTTCTGGAACCACCCTAATTCCATTGGGGAATCCCTCGCGGACAAAATTTCGGAAATTTTAAAGTGCATATATTGGTAGTGCATATTTAAAGTCTTTGACGGTTCTGTAAGTAGTATTGAAAATGTGATCCAAAATTCATTTTCCTACGCTTTCGACAGCCTGTAACTCCGAAACTGTGCACATATCGAAAACTTGTCTGTGGATGTTTCGTCATGCTTTAATGTAAGAAATCACGTCCAGAAGTTTGTCGGTGTAATTTTAAAACACGCTCGCTTTATTTTAACTTACGATCATGCTGTAAACCGCTCTCCTACAAGAACAGTTGTTTTATAGGCTTGTAAGAGCTTAAGTATTTCCTCACGATTACACATATTACTATTTATACTACAAATGGTTCTTGTTAAAGATATATGCCAAAGCCATTGCACCTTTGTTTCTGTTTCTCTTTCAATGACAATGTTGCTAATACACATGAGCTCTTCTTACATTAAACGCTCGTATTTCCAAATCATCATTTCATATTAAGTTTAGGTTCGAAAACAAAAGTTCTAAAATATCCCAAATTCTCATTCTTTCATTCTACCATGTTAAAAGTGACTTAGAACTTAAAGGAATAATAGTGTGTGGCGGTTTTCTGCACATAAACATTTATAAAATGCTATTACGTCTGTTTAAGAATATTCAATTCACTTATTCTCGGGTATTTTGTCGGCAAAGGTATGTGAATTACCTGAAATATGACGATAAAGAAACATACGAAGACCAGTAGAAATTTAAAACAGAGTAACTTTCTTGCTTTCAAATGAGTTAGAAGTCCATTTTTTTCTGAAGAGTTTGTTTCGGCAAAGGCAACTAAGGGATATACAGTTACGTTAGTTAATTCTGGTTCTATCTTTCGTCTATAGTCTCCCATCTTACTTACTGGTTCACTATGAGCTTGGAAACAACATTTTAATTGGAAAACTTGTTTACTTTATGAAGATTTTTGAACACATTCATTAATCTCGGTTTTCGATTATCTATGTAAAGTATTATTAAAGAAATGATCAAACTTCACTTTTAAGTAGACAAGAACTGCAGATTATCTCTACCTGGATCCATAGAAACATACAACAACAAGAAATACAGAGGCTTGAAAAGTACTTAACGCGTTATACGCTTCCTTTAATGGTAAGTAAACATCATTAGGATTTATACACACAGCAGGTGGAGAGGTTTGTTCTTCTGGAAATAATAATTATCTCACTCCATATTCAAGGAAATATCTTTCTAAACTTCCAATTAATAATCCATCTCAGTCGAAAGTAATTTCACACTAGTGACTGAAAAATATTAATTGTTCTAAGCATATATACATAACATTAGCACTTCTTGGTTCAAAATGAACTCGTCTCGATTGAATAAACTGTTAAACTTTAAAAATTGACAAAGATCCATATCTCAGCCGCTGTTCGAGCCTAAAACCTTGTGACCCGTCAACTACAGTATTCTCCTTGGAAATATTCGACCCTGAAAATATTCGATCATGCGCATAACTCTATGTAAACATAAACGCCATATTGCATGATTGATTGAGTTGTTATTGGCGTCCTAAACGAGCTGCTAAGCTTCTAAGTACGAAACCTTCAGTTTAACGTGGGCTCCGAACCACCGGAAATCGAACACGGGATCTCTTGATTACAAGGCAGCGAGCGTTACCACTTACCCACAGGGGACACTTATATTCCATGAAACACATGTATCGTCATTTGTGAATCATTAGGATCGGGGAACTGTACGTACATTTCAACATACCACATATTTCATATTTTTAGTGGTATATGGAACATTTTAATGGTCATAATAAAATACTGATTCATGACATATCTCAATTTGATTATATGAAAATGAGTTCTATAAAGCAGTGAGTTTAAGCTATTAAGTATATACAGTATTTGATCAATAGCCTCGTGGAATATTTTGATCGAATGTACCTACAGATTAGGAGATAAAACTAAATCTACTTTGTATAATCAAACTGTTCGTTAAAACATAAACTTTCTGTTTACAATTCATAAAAGAAGAATATTGAATACATTTCTATTTCTGTACATTACCATGAAATCAATGTGAAAAGTATTTAGGCCATACTATGTCTTCAGAACAAAGATTTAACCTTGTACTAAACTAGTATATTGTGCAAGGTAGACAAATTGGAATCATTAATACATTTGATGATGTCCAGAAGAAAGAATACAGATCTCCATTTCCTGTTAGACTCAACCAACACTCATGACACACTATGAACTTTTGTGATTCTTACAGAAAAGAGAGGCAAAAAACATTTACAAGAAGCGTGATACGAATAGAATTATTACCAAAAAGGCGGTATTGTATTTAAAACTATTTTTTAGTGAAAATGGTTATACAAATTGAAAATTGATCATTAGCAATGTCCGTTCGTGAATAACACATTTTCATCACGTGGAATTTATTTGAGGAATACAAGATTGTGTAGAGTGCAGGATGAAGATAACTAGAAGATTATTAATTCTTGTAGGTAAGGTGTTTATTTAACCTAGAAGGGAAACAAACACCTAGAATTTGAAATAGTTCAAGTTTCGTGAATAACTTTGGTAATGGTTTATATATAAACATAACCAACATAAAATAGTAACTAAAATAGATACGAAAGACACTATCCTAGAGTTTCGTAGGAAAAGGTTGTTTTGTTTTAAGTTCACAAAAATAAGTGAATCGTGTTGTGTGTTTGGCACTTCCACTACATCAGGAGATGAAAGAAGAATAAGGTAGAAAAGAATGAATGGTCGTCCATTATGATCTCAGCACATCACACTCTACAGGACAAACCGCATTACGCATTCAAACTTCTGTTTGAGGCCAAAACATTCCCTTGTGAGTGAAAGCGATTGTAAGAAAATAATAGCAAGCTAGTCAAAATATTCTTCCTCGGTATTCACGCACATTTCTGTTATCTATTTCCCAGAGCATGGATCCCACGGTGAAATACATCTCGCGGATATAACTCCTAAGGATTCGTCTACAGCATGATAAACCTGTGTACAATCACGGTTGATTTTTTTTCTTTTTTTTAGAAACGATCGTTTTGACAAGGGAGAAGGAATTAATATTTGATCAACTCGTACCAACATATTAGACTACAAATATATCGAATTCAGAAAATAAATATTCGTAGTTCTTGTTTTCCTCACACAGCTCTAGTTTTTATTATAACGCAATGCGAAAAAACATTATCCTGTACACAGAAGACAAGGAATGCCGGAATCTCATTTGATCGTCGTCTCCTGAATTTCGTGTTAAAGTACTATAATATGCCCCTACGCCATATTAACTCAACATTTATAGTTTCTGGTATCATTGTGAGTGACATTACTAGACGGACGGCATTCCCTCACTTACATATATATTGAATGTATCATAATCCATGGAACAAACACAAATCGAAACAATGCTTAATTTCTGCAATATCAAAAGGAATTGTCCATAAGGAATTCATAACTAGTGGACAAACAGCTACTGCTGATATTTATGTTAACATTATGAAACTTTGTCGCCAAGACAATCATGTGAGGCCAAAGTAACAATGTCTTTGTCATGGCAATTTCCTGTGCCTAAAAGCTTTGCCTCGGTGCTTTGGGCAAGAATATATAATATATTTGTTGCCATAAAGTGTATATTAGGCTTCATGTCACTGTATCCTATTTCTGAAGCTCAAACAACCACTTATGTTATTGGATTATATTTTCTACATCATTCAGAAAAGCTGTTGTGAGAGTATTGAACAACGCCACTATGACTGTTTTCAAGCAGTTATTCTTTATACTTTATGGTCACCAAAAATATTGCAGATATGTCAGAGGAAACGACTTCAACTAAACCAAGGTTTGTATGTATGCTTAAAAAGTACGTAAATTTAGAAAAGACTGATGGTATACAAAAACAATGAATCAATTTAGTAAATTATCTTAAGCTTTATAGAATGGATTAGTAGTGCTTCACATGTCTAATGTCGTATGCAACTTCTCACAATTTTAGGTATTGGAGTAATTGGAAACTCGATACGCATGAAGCCTTGTAAATACAATGTTCTATATGAACCCGTTTGTGGATCAGATGATATCTTGTAGGGAAATAAGGAAGCTCTTGAGTGCCGTAATTCTATATTCTTCGACGTAAATGCAAATAAGTTTTATAAATGAAAGTAAGTTTTAACACGGCTAAAAGAAAGTACACTATTTTGAAACAAGCGTAAGCTTGGTTTGTTTTAAGACTTTGTTTCTTCTAAATGATTCTTATATATTAGATTAGTGCAGAAACTATATGGGTGATCTGACCGTTCCATCCAAGCACTAATCACGAATCTATGAAGCCACTAATTCCAGAACACTAATTAATGCATCCATGAAGCCACAAGTCCCCTCTTTCTGCGCGATTTTCTCCCATTGCTTAGGAAGCTCCGCGATCCCTTTGTGGTAAAAATTTACCGGTTTCGGGGCGAATAAATCATCAAGGCAAGAGTTCAGTGCAGCGTCGAAGGGGAAGGATCTGCCGCGCAATGCGTTTGCTAGTGCACACAACAAATGATAATCTGAAGGCGTGAGGTCTGAAGAGTATGTCGGACGTGGTAAGAGCTCGATTCCCAGCTCTTGGAGGACTGTTTTCGTCATGGATACAATATGTGGTCTGGTGTTGTTCACCTGGAGAGTCACGGCATAGCTTCTAGTTGTTGTTTCTCTGCAATAACCTCTGAAGTCGTTGAAATAAAGTGATAAAATGAAGTTTATGGGCGGTAGCAGCACTATGGCTTACGCCCGTCCCGATACGGGGAAGCCCCTTATCTTTGTCACGTCTAAAAATAGCTGTTAATTAAAATAATAAAAGAATATAAAAGATGAAGATGTAAAAGGTCTTCACAATCAGCCCACTGGTGTAAATGGCCAGAATAAAAACCAAGCCTGTAAACGGGCCTTTACAAATAAAACAAAACTACACTATAAAACTTAATGGAAGCCTGTAAATGGGACTTCACAAGATAAAACAAAACTACACTATAAAACAGAACAGCAAAGGAGAATAATCATATAAAATAAACGGAAATCATAAAAATCTTCAAAAACAAGTAAAAGATTACCGTTTAAGTTTAGGTCTATACCTAGGTTTCCCTCTCCTTCCAACAAGATTAAAATCTATATCCATCAGGGGGTCCTCAACCATGTCGGAGGACAAAGGTGAACTTGGTTGATGGATAGTATCTACAGACTCGTCCTGAGCTAATTGTGCAGCCAAAACGTTCGTCAAAGTCTTAATGCTCGTAGTGAGAGGTGAAGTTCGAGCTAATTTGGAGACTTTATAGGGACTAAAAGTAGGCGTAACCCGTGGAGCTCTAGAGCTCTTCACAGGTGTTTTTTGTCCCTGACTCTCCGGCGGCATATCGCTAGGAGTCTCCGATTCTTTGAGCGGCTTCGGAGAGTCGTCATGCACAACAGACTCTGTTTGTGTTGATACGTTAACTGTCTGGGTACCAACCGAAACAGTTTTAACTGCTATTTTGGCTACAACATGGGAAAACGCACCAGAGGGAAGGGTGCGCTGAGACTCTTTTACGCGACGTTTTGCATCGCCAGCAGATATTTTCTCTATCACCATCAGCTCTCTAATACGTTTTTCTTCTTTAAATACCGGATAGTCACGCGACCAGGCTGTGTGATCACCCTTGCAGTTAACACACTGAGGTTTCAGTGATGTGCAAGGATCCGCACCATGGCTGCTGGTACCGCATATTGCACATACAGCAGAGGTCGCCTTACACGACGTGCTGGTGTGTCCATAGTGCTGGCATTTAAAACACCGGAGCGGACTCGGTATATAAGGACGGACAGGTAAGCAATAGAATGCTGCCTTCACGTCCTTGGGGAGCTGTGGCATGGCAAACGTCAAAATTAGCAAGCTCGTGGGTTGCAGTTCGCCACTCTATCGAGTTTTAATGCGTCTAACGTTGACTACACCTTGGCTGGCAAGTTCATTCTTAATCTCTTCTTCAGGGACATCTTACGCCCTGACAAAAGTTCAGTTGACGGTGTGGTTCAACTTGAACTTCGAATGGTCCTAAGGTTTTCAGTTTAAAGAGATTAGTTGACTGCTTATTAGTTAACGTCTCCACGAGCAAGGTGCCGTTGCGAAGCTTTTTAACATGCTTAAGTTCACCTGCAACGTGATTCAGTTGTTTTTGTATAACGAAAGGGGATAACCCCTTCAAACCACCTGGATTGTCTGTTTCACTCTTTACTTTAATCACAAGATATCGTGTAATAGACGGTACGATACTTGTCTGTTCCTCTACTTCAATTTTCTCTTCTTTGTCACTGCTTGATGCATTAGCTGTATGCGCCTTCTTACTAACATCAGTGACGTTCTCTTCGCTCTGTCTCTTCTGTCTCTTTCTTTCTTTCTGCGAAGGCGACTTGTTAGGATGTGGTGGAGCCATGATGAATGAAAGCCGTAAATGCCCACACTTCTCAGTCTTCGTTCTGAGGAGCCAACGAGGCTGCCGGGTACTACCCTCATCACCCTTGTCAGCAAGCTGGAAATCGAGGCGAAGTCCAATGACTTGGCGTCGAAATCACTTGTACTCCCGACTGATGGATACTTGGGACACCCACTCCCCCGAGTGTTGGCGAGACCAAAGGTCCGAAGAGCTCCCCAATGGCACACTTCCCAGCCTCAACGTGCTAGACCATCCAAGAATCTGCTGTTTAGAACTAGGCGCTATCCAATGGTTCCGCCCCCTTTCCCCTGGGCCCAGGGGCCATCGTCAATGCAAATACATCCTGTCACATCCTTGGTCATTGCGCGGAGGCGCAACTCACAGCACAAGAGGAGATGAAATAATGAGTCATCAGTGGATGAAAAATGGGGTGAATATATATGAAATCCTCTCGGCTGGTCCTCCTTTCAGGCAGCGTAGATGTTTAGCTGCGAGGGCTGATTGCAGCCAGCAAAAGCCAGCTGGACGATGGGGTCGCCAATTCCCTACGCCGTATACGAGCAGCGATGGT
>JAGDQP010047361.1:0-15047 GCA_022664845.1 Lepisma saccharinum
GTTAATTATTTTTCATGATGTGACATCTTTCCTTCATAGATAGATAGATTAAATGAATTGTATGGGCGGTAATCTTTCCTTCATTTCTGATGTAATAAATTTTGCGCTGGAGTTAAGCAATACCGCCTGAAATATTCGCCCTTTTGCTTCTAACAGGTAATCACCGCCACTGATTTAAGGGACTAATTTGGAAACTGTGTTGCAACCTCGAGAAATAAATCTGATACATGAGAGCTTTCCTTTCCTGTAATGTCAATTAGTGAACAAGCATAACGTTTTTTTTTTTTTTTTTTACTTGTACTGTGTTAACTGAAAACTAAAACAAAATATACTAAATGATACGAAAATTTAAAATAATTTAAGATTATAATGTGAAATGAATCACACACACAAACGAAAATGCAAGAAAGAAAAGTAATCAAAACCGAATTCAAAGCTAAATCGCTAAGTTGCGCGAGTCGAAGTACTTGCTGAAGACAGCGCCATCTAGTAATAAACCAGAAATTTCTTCGAGAGATGCGAGTGAACAGGAGTAGCTGTCCCTCCTCTGGTTGAAATTGGAGGTGAATGTGTTTGCATGTTGTTCAACATTAGACTGGGTTACTGCGTACGGTTCGAGGCTATTGTAGGTTTTCTTTCTCGTAATTTGATATTTGGACAGATTAAAAAATAAATAAATACAGAATTGACCCTAAGGGAAAAGCCAGTAACACCAGTCTGACATATTTTTGAAGTCTTTACTTCGTAACAGTATGAATAGCATTATCCAGTTTAAATACAATAATTTATAAACTAATAATATATTTTACTGCAAATACAAATAGAATGGTAACTTGTAGGTGAAGAACAAATGTTTTGAAGTATTCGCTTGTAAAAAAGGAAAAAAAAAGAAAGTAATACTTGTTAGAATCGAACTCTCAATCCTTAGCTTAGAAGGCGAGCTCGTTAACCAGTCCGCCACGACAACCGTTGTGGAGGGAGTCTTTTAAACAAACAAACACAATTATCAAAATAATCCGAATCCGAATGATTGAAAGTGTAATGTGACGAGCGACTCGCATAACGTAACGTACGCAAAACGAAAATAATAATAACATTACTTTTCTAACCTAAACTTCCCCGTGAAATGTGCAAGGTGTCAAAAATGAGTATAAAGAGAAAAATGTAATCTGAATGCTGTCAGGTGACAATTCGTATCGTAATGATTCCCTTGAAGTAATCCAGTAATATGTGCATATACACTGTAAAATTATTCATATTTGGAAAATTCGATTCTAGCGCCGCCAGCAAGTGGGATTTACTTTATTGAAAGATAGTACATACATACGCATATCACTTACTGTCCTTCCCAGGGCACCTACCCAGGAGAAAACTAACTCAGAATAAACGGCTCTTATTACACTGAATCAGCCTGCATATGATGTGTTCATTTGACAACACCTATGGGTGTTTGCAGTTTGAATCTTGTTTGCAAAATATTAGCATAGTTCACTCGGTGTTAATTTGAAAGTAACTTCATTGTTAAAAACGTCTGTTGCAAGCGAATTGGATTTCCAGAAAAAGATAATTTCAATTTCTCGCAGAGTTGATGACCTTGTTACAAATTCTATAGTCCAAAACAGGGGTCTCCAACATACAGCCCGTGGGTCGGATGGGATCCGCGTGACGATTTTGACTGGCTCTGAAACAAATCCAAAATTTGTTACTATAAAGTAAGGGCGCCCATGAGAGGGTGCAAGGGGGCGCTTGCCCCCCTCTAGTCAAAGAAAATTATACTTTGGAAAATAAAAAAAAATTGTTACATGGTCTTTCTATATTTAGAAACCGTTAGGAAGACCGAGACGACGTTGAGAGGATAATAATAGAAGGGTTCTTCGGGAAGTAGGTGTTTGTGATGAAAACTTGCTTGACCTTGCTCAGGATAGAATCCCATGGAGAACGTTTCTAACTGCAGCGATGAGCTTATGAGTTCCGCTAGCCAGAGAGTAAGGAAGGAAGGAAGTTATTTATTGTCAACACAGCCCAATTAGAGTGTCGATATTTACAATTCTTATTTACAAATATTTTTATTACACTATTTCTAAATGCTTTGGAAGACATATCACACATCCAATTCGATGCAAGTTCTACACATTTCTTTGTAAATAGTACATATTATCCAGATTGGTGACTTCATCATTATATTTGTCCTTGTCTTTTTGCAGTGAAAAAGAGCAGTGTTCTCCGCTAGTATTTAATGACGGGACACGAAACTGTAACAACGATACTAAGTCTGTGCATTGTAAGCTATTTTATGTTATTTTCCTAGGAAATAACAGATCAGAAATGCCTTTGCTCTAACAAGCATCAGCATCGTAAATTTTCTCTAATGTAGAAACGTTGTTAAACTCTCTTCCTATCCTTATTACAAATCCTAGCATTTTAAATGCTTCATTTGTAATATTTCTTATCTGGGTGTTAAAAGTTAATTTCATTTCAAAAGTGACACCAAGATCTTTAACTACGTCGGGCCTGCTAGTTATAAATTTAATAATTAAATCGAGAAATCGTTTCATTTCCTCTGAATGATAAAACTTCGAATTGACTGAAAGCTGATTGCTAGCTCACCAGTTAGCTGTCTAAACTATACAATAGTTTTATGGCATCTTGCATGGAATTAATTTTAGCATATATTTTGAGGTCATCCGCAAATAGCACTTTTGCATTATCCGGTATGAATTCCGGTATATCTTTAATGAATAACAACGGTCCAAGATTCGAGCTTTGCGGGTCTCCAAACTGTGCTATATATTCATCAGATTTGTATCCCTTAAATAGAACCTACTCTCTAGGATTAGTTAGATAAGAGCACATGAACCTAATCAAGCCGGCCGAGCGGTCTGCGGCGGTAGGCCATCGACTCGAAGGTCCCGGATTCGAGTCCAGGCAGGGGCATGGGTGTGGATTTTAACAACTAAAGGTGAATCGTGACGGGCCGAAGTCCAAAGTTACTAGACTGGCCCATATAAAAATACAGTTTAAAGTTTTATGAACCTAATCAAGGATGGAGAAAAGTGATAGTGATTTATTTAATTTACCTAGTGATACATTGTGATTAACTCTGCCAAACTCCTTTTCAAAGTCAGTATAAATCCCATCGACTTGCTTTCCTTCGTCCAACGAGTTTCCAATTAAATCTGTAACAAGTGCAAAGTTTGTTACGGTGGATTTTTGTGAAACAAAGCCATGTTGTTTAGTTAAGATAACTGGCTTCACACGATTAATAATTCATTTACATATAATCTGTTCAAAGACTTTTGCAAAGACTGGTAAGAGTGCTGTACGCCTGTGGTTGGTAATTTATCGTCTGTCGTTTGTTTTAGGTATAGGACAAACGAAAGCAGATTTCCATTTGTTGGGGAAAATACATATTTTTAGTGGCAAGTTCAGCGCAATCAATAGGGATATTTAAATATATCAATACATCCTTTGACTATATAAGAGGGTATGCCATCAGATCCAACTGTCGTTTTGGATTGTACATTCTTGCTAGCCTTTTCTATTCAATTCAAATGTATTTAGTCAACGACAGTATTCCATTTTCATCCTAACCCCCAAAATTGCTGAAAAGTTGAGAAGAGGATACAAATACTGATTGGAATTACTGTGTAAACGTGTTAGCTATTCTTTATTGTTACACAAATCCTGATCTTCAAATTTTAATATATATTTGGGGGAAGATGTTTGTTTTGTTTTAGTAAATTTCCACAGTTGACTTGGATCGTTATTATTGATAGTATTTTCAGAATTTGATATAAAGGTCTTATAGGCTAATTTTATGCCTTTCTTGACTTCCCTACGCAATCGAATAAATTATTGACAATAGAGTTTTGAATTTTCAATTTTGTATGTAGACTTTTTGTGATAAATTGTTTTAACCTTGAGTTTCCTAATAATGTTTTTAGTAAACCAGCAGAGATACTTTGGGACAGAGTTTCTTTTGCAGGGGACACATTTGACAAATACTTCATAAATAAAACCATAAAGTTTACTGACTAAGTCATTAACATGATTATACTCTTTTAAGCATTCCCAACCAACTTCCAGTATACTTTAAAAGAGGTTTAAAATACTTCATGACAAGGTTCTTTTTAACTTTTTGCTCCCTTAATTTAGTTAATACTGTCGTGATTAACATGTTAAAAATTTTAGTAAATCGTAGAACAATTGTCGCTTTATCCTTGCCCCTCTCTGGAAATCACAACATGGGCGCCCTTGCTATATAGTACAATGGATCTGAAACAACATAATTTAAAACACAAGAAGTAATTTGGTCTTTTAATATTATGCAGACTAGCCAGTTAGGTCCCCTGACAAAAAAAAAAAAAAAAAAAAAAAAAAAAAAAATTGGAGACCTGGCCCAAATGATTAACTGTGAAACAGAAAAATTGAAGTCGGGATTATGGATAAAATATAAAAGCTATCAAGCATTAATTTGTTCCTTTTTTTTTTTTTTTTTTTTTGTTCTTGTGATTTGCAGTTTTTGTAAACATTGCGTCCTAACTTTACTGAAATTAATTGAAAACGTAAATGTTAGGCGCAAAGACCAAACAAATACCTTACCTAACATATTCCAGCCAAATATGTAATTTTCATGTAGCCATAATTATAGGCCTGATAAATAAATACTGAAGTAGCAAATCCAGTCACTATGGTTAATTTCGCGCTAGAGATAAATTCTAGTTCTACTGCCGTCCTACAGTGCGGCCGATTCCTAAAAGCTGGTCAAAAGTCCAAAAGAAGAAGTAACTAGTTTGAGATTATTTTCATGTTTGGTTGGTTACAGTACATCTGTAATGGTCAGAAATTACTTATGAAAGTGTTCATTTCCTTTTATCTGTCCTAGAATAGGAGTCGCATCGGTTGTGTTACTGAGCAGTAAACGACGCACGTGTTGAAAGTTCTATAAAAGATTTAAGATTGAAACAGATCATAATGAAATAAAATATCAACGTCTGCAAGTACGTAGAACATATTTAAAAAACGTTACGAAATAATAATGTATCAAATATAAACTATTGGTGAAACAATAATTGTTATTGATTTTTATTAATTAAAAGCGTTAAAATACGATATGTTATTATGAAAAAGTTATGCTGTTCCGTGTTGTTCCGTTGTCAGACTTATTGTAAGTGAGAGTCAAATGTATGTTCGTCAATATAGGGTAGCTGGCTACAATAACGCCGTTTGTTTTTCAGCTGTTTACAGCAGGGAAACGAAGCAGATGGCAGCACTCTGCAACGTGCCATTGCGTAGGACGAACATCTGTTGTTAGTTATTGTTGTGTGGTTTAAAGTGTGTGTTTTGCAGTCTTTCTTTTATCGATTAACAGTAGAATAACGAGAACAGAAAACTTAAGTAATATTTTTTTAGTCTTTACTATTACATATTGCTAAGCATTCTCAATTTATAGGGATTTGAACGGGATTTTTTGTAACACGCAATGATCAATTAAGAGTATATCGACCGAGTTTACATGAGTCATTGTGTTAGCAGAGACCAGTGGTGCGGTGCGATGGTATGCTCATTGTATTGTGTGGCTACAATAACGCCTAACGCGAAGGATGTAATAGCACCAGGCTATTTTCCTCTACAAATAAGCATTATCGATGTGAATTTGTGTCTTGTGAGCAAAGATTCAGACAGTTAAGAATACTCTTTTTTCTTTTCAGTAAAATTCCACGTTACAAGTCACGAGGATTGCGTGATTTGTGGAGTAAAGAACAATTGATAAAAGCAATAGATACTGTTAAGAAGGGACAGAATATCAGTACTGCTTCGCGCGAATACAACATTCAACGAAGAACTTGACGAGACCACTTACTCCGTGAAGTGCATGAAAAACATTTAGGAAGGTCGCGTGTTCTTTCATCTGAGGAGGAGTCGCATTTTGTAGAAAGGATTAAAAGAATGCAAGAAGTAGGATTCGGGCTGACTCGGCGAATGCTTTGCAATTGCGTGTACAAATATTGTTCAGCGAAGTACATAAAACATCAGTTCAGAGGAAACAGTGCTGGCAGGCGGTGGTTTGAAGGCTTTATGTTACGTCATCCCGAACTTTGTATTCGAACCCCTGAGCCACTTAGCTATGGACGTTGAATGAGATTTAATAAGAAAACTGTCAGAAAATATTTCAACCTCTTGCAAGACACTGTTACTTCCATCGGCCTTACAGACAACCCTCATCTCATTTACAATGTCGACGAAACTGGTCTGCAACTTTCCTACTATAACCCGCAAAAAATTATTGCAATTAAAGGAAGAAAAAGAGTGTATGCTGTAACCAATGCAGAAAAGGGTGAAACGGTTACAGCTACTGGTTCAAACTGGATTCATTTTATATAAAGGCAAGAATCGAATAAACGAATATGGGGATGGACTACCTCACGGCAGTGAATTTTCCATGACTGAGAAATGTTACATGCAACAGGCACAGTTTTGTCAGTGGCTTCGTCACTTTCACAAACACAAGCCCCCTGGAAAAGCGCTACTGATTTTTGATGGTCATAAAAGTCATATTGATTCTGACGTTTTTGAAGTAGCAAATTCATTGGATATTCACTTACTATGCTTCCTGCTCATTGTACACATGAACTAGAACCATTAGATAAAGTTTATTTAAGGCACTCAAAGTTTATTGGAATCAAGCCGTCGATAACTTTGAACGTTGAAAACTTCAGTTTTCAAAAATTTTAACGATGATTTGGTTAAAGCTGCTACACCTCAGAATACAATTTCTGCTTTTCAAGCTACTGGCTTATATCCTTTGAATCTTCTGGTACTCCCAGAAACAGCCTTTGCACAAAGTACCATCTCTTCAATACTTCATACACAAGCACCTACTGGAACTACATTGGAGACAAATGACCAGCCATCAACTGAAGATGTAAGACCCCAGTCGTCAACATCAACTGAATGTTTCTGTGATCCTGTAGCAAATGAGTCTTCTCAGTCTTCATCCTCCAGATACTTTACTGAACTCATCCCTACTCCAAAAATTAAAATAACTCTTCCTGGAAGGAATAGATCAAAAAAAGTACAAGCAGTGCTGGTGAATAGGAGCATGTATAACGATCGTCCCAACGTAAAGTATAAAGGATCAAATTTACCAATGGGTGGGAAAATAAAAGGGAGTAACCGTACAGGGAAGGGCAAAGGTAAGAGCTCAAGAGAATATAATAACAGAGACAGCAACGACTATTGCGTTGCTTGTAAAGGATACTATTACGACGATATTCGTAAAGACATTGATTGGTTGCAATGTGGGGCCTGCAAAGGGTGGTTTCATGAATCATATGATGATATTTTGCCTCTTAGCGGGCACTGCCCTTCTTGCTCCAACTAATTTTACTTGTTCAAGCTTATCTAAGTGCATTGTTCTCATAATATTATGAAGAATGATAACCTGGCGCTATTGTATCCATAGTGTATGCAATAACGCCAAATCATTTTGAGTGATATTTTATTTGTAGTAAATACTTTTTTCCAAGTTATTTGCACTATTTATAATAACTAAACATTAACCTACTAATACAATGTAAAATGTATTTTTGCCGTCAAATATTAAATGTGAAATACTTAAAAAAATAAGAATGGTGTAGCCAGTTACCCTAAAACAAAAAAACATGCCCGAAGTTGCCCCTGTTTGTTATTCAATCGTTTCAAAATGGGGGACCCAAAAATCTATTTTCAACACCGTTTGAGCTAGAGCTACGAAATTCGGCACAAAGGCAGGGCTCGAAATGGAAATTTTCACGAAACGGAACGCTTTACCTTCGTTAACATGCTATTATTCCTTTCTGATTACGATTACCATAGTGACGAGACGGAACGGAAGGTTCCAGATATTCACGAACAGCGTTCCGGTTTGCTCCGGTCCATTTCGAGCTTTGCACAAAGGTATCATCACGAGTAGTTTAGGTAAATATTACAATATGTTGAAAAAATCGCCATCTTGAATTCAATATGGCCGCCCAAAGTCCAGTCAGAAATCATTTATTAAAAAGAACGAAAACATCATATTTCATTAAAAATAATTATCATTTAAGTATACGCTAAGATGTTAAAATATTGTTAAGGGGGTTCAATTTTGCAACTCTGACTTCATATTCGTAATCAGCGACCCAGAAAAACCATGAACATGATATTCATCTTGATTGTAACATGATATACAGGCTGTTTCACGAATAGGGGTTGTGAATATGGGATGAAGGAGGTTACATTTTGCAATTCTGACTTCAGATTCGTAATCAGCTACCCAAGAAACCCCCGAGTACAGATTTTGAGATCATTCACTTGCGTTTTTTGACATTTGGTCAGATTTTTTGGAATCGGCCGCACTGTGCGTCCGTCCTGACCGAGCTTTTCTAGTTCTCCTCAGTTTCACTAGGCAAATTTGGGGCTGCTGGCCCTGCCTTCTTCCAAAACTTTTCTGGGAAGTGATCGCCGAGGGTCGTCTACTTAAAACGGACTCTGACCGACAGTAGCAGGCTACCTAGCCTTGAGTGTGGGCAGAAAATTTTCCGGTAGAGGTTAAGTGTTAAATTAGCACGGACCATGAAGATTAAAATATTGCATACGTTCTAGGCAAAAGTCAGATGTTCGAAAAGCGAAAAAGATAAAATATAATAATTATAAATAAACGTCATACGTAAAAAGAGAGTTTCTGCTGTATTTTAAATGTGGAAACATTATTTCTTGATTGCGAATAACAATTGCTAGTAAAGTGGGAGCTTCACAAATAAGGACTTTTACTATTAATAAACGCTTTTAATGACAGTAAGCTACAGTGTTCACCGGAATCGGTTAATTAGGTTTTGAAATGTTCTTCAAGGTGTCAGAACCATTCCTTCCGAAGTGTTCTTTAAATCTGTTTGTTTGCATAATTCAACTGTGCATTCTAGAAAACAAATGTAAAGTTTTAATTTATAGCGTTCCAAATGCGAATATAACAACAAAAATGAATAAAAATATTAAACAGAATTATTGTATAAAATGTTTAGGATACAAGCTCAGACTGAATTTAAACATTGGTTGTCAATTGATTGAGCTAAAAGCTTCAGAAATAATGCAATAACTTCATTGTAATGCCGTGTAAGTTCTGAATAAATGAATGTATACTGCCAATCAAAGAGGCCTTCTTCCCAATATATCCTGTTGTTGATATCCCTGTCCCCTTGTTGATAAAGTCTGAGAAAGGGAGAGCAAGAGCAACATCTATCAGCAGAAAATACCTTTGTGCTTAATAGAACAGTCAACAGTGTTAACGAAGAGGTTACTGTCGAACATTTAAATGTGAACTAGTCATTACACAGGCCTGCAAAATTCAATTACTTGAAAAATTGGCTTCAATGTTTCAGTGGTTCCGTACGTTTTTTTTTTGGGGGGGGGGGATAGAACATTGAATTCGAAAATAGCATCAATTTTTTCATCATGTAAGTTTGTCCCACTAAACGCAAGAAAAAATCCTCTCATCACAATTTATTCAGTCTTCATTTACATGACATTCCTTTCAAATTTTATGAATAGTCTCCGCTGTAAATATTTTAAAGACAAACATTCAAAATAGAACCAGTAAAATTTGAGAAATGGAATATAATAATATTTTTTTAAAAAACTGGGTTCTACAAAATGGCATTTTTGTTTTCATTCAAAACTTCTCTTTTTGTTTTTGCCCTCAGTATCTCGTTGCAGCACCCCCGGCAAAACGTTCCTTATCCCTTCGCCGAGGGACAGCATTCTTCCTATAAAGATTTCAGTCTTTACAGAAATTAAATTAAGATGGATAGTGAACGTTTTGACGATAAAATAATTCAGTATACTGTAGGAAGCAGCATAGCAAAATCACCGGAATAGCAATACGCTGTAGCAAATATGAAAAAGTCCACGACTTATGGAGCAAATCATATGTGGAACGTTCTAGCCTAGTTCGACAGTCTGATGAGAAGAAATAATGTGCTGTATTACTATTAACAAGTCCACGTCGCGAGTGAAGAGCACGAAACTGTGGAAGTCCGTCTGAACAGTGCACTGTATGTCCAGGTTTTAACGACCGGATCTTATATTTTGGGGAACCTTCTGTTCGAAATCGTGATCTTCTTGGTCCAGCTTATAACCACTACTAGAACTCAACAATACATCATTTACATTTATTCATTCTTCTGAAGTACAAAGTGCTCAATGTTCATTTCTGGTTGTTCCCTGTAAATAATCTTTTACGATTGTCTGTGGCGATATTGTGTTGGTGGAAAAAATATTCTAGTTACATGTGCCAAAATTAGTTCAACATGCTGTGAGGTAGACGGTTATGATTTTTAACTTATATACAAAACATTTAAATAATATTCATTGAATCAACGTGATTATTGCGTCTATATACAGGGCGATGTCAATATTTACTAAATAACCCATACAAAAGAATTTAATAAAATGTTTAATTTCTTACGGGATTTCATTAAAAATCGTGTTTGTTCCAACCGATACAACACTACGTGAGTCAAACGTTGTAGTAAAATTGATGTGTTTTGCTACAAATTAGGCCCACAACCGCATCTGTAGGTCTTCTGAATAAATTTCTGAGCACTTTGAAAGTTGCAAAGTTTTTCTAAATCATCCTGTATACTCATCATATAAATTAGATAGTGGTGCGCGACGTTAGGGAGAGTTTTGATACATACTATGTATTTAGTATACGCATTGATCCCCCATTTTCAGATATTCCTGCCTGCTTCAGGTCGATAATTCTGCTTGAACCAAAATTAAGTTCTCTAGTTTTCGTGGGTCAGTAATTGGGACAAACCGATATCCTTAGTTACTAAAATGACCCAAACAAAATAAAATTTATCCCGGATCAGTGAGGCGAATAGCACCAAAACTTCGGAAAGGTTTACCATTCGGTGAGCAGTTGGGTATTTTCTACGTAACGGCAGTAAGGTCCTCTTGGAGTAAGAGTAAAAATTTCCCTCTTCTGGTCCCTCTCCCTCTTTGCTTCGTCTACATTGTGGCTAGGGTCTTTGTGTTTATTTTTCACAAATCTGAGCATAAGTAAACAATTATTTTAAAATGCCTATACATTTTTCAGGAGAATACTACCACAACTACAACAGCCAGTATTCCAAACTTGGAAGATGCGAAGGAGAGTTCTGTTCGATCTGCCATGCAGCATGTAAATCTTAATCCCCCACCAGTGGTGAAGTTTGAGTGGCCGAAATATAACTATGAAGAAAATGAAGACTCTAGTGACAAACCAGTATTAAATCAAGTACCTGATAAACTTAGTATTGATACGCTCAGTGAGAAATCGACTTCTTCTTCGAACCGCGAAGTATCAGAAACCGAACATGAAGAGAAGAGCAAGCAGAACAGGAAGCGGGCTATCGAGCAGCTTCAAAGAACTGCCAAGCGCAATATCAAGGTAGTGATGGGAGAAAGAGAGCTCAATGGCAAACAGCGGTTTCTTGCAGAAGGCTTTGCAGAAGAGGAGGAATGTGATGAATTAGTACAATTAGCTCAGGTAAGAGATGAATTATAGTGAAACTCTATTTTAGTATGAAGATGAATTGTGCTAGTTATTTGTGCCAAACCTTAAATTATTCCGGAGCTGTGGATTGCATGTGCCAATTTGTTTACCATGGTAGGAGAAAATATTTTCTGAATCTAAAATATTCTCACCGTCCTTTTTTAATTTGTTTTGATTTAAAGTGCATCTAGAAATGTGTCTATATATCAACTCGAAGGAGAAAAGTAAAGTCAGGTAGTTCATTCTAATAGCATTTTGTCATTACAATATGTGCTTCTGTTTTAATAATAGCTGCATGTTAGTCATGGTTGAGCATTTATTGCATATAATACATATTATAACAAAATATTTTCCAATAATTTTTGTCTTAGGTCAGTAGTAATTCAACAAAACTACGATCTTCACGTACTCGAAGCATATCTCTCCTATTTGAATGATTATTGCTTCCAACAGTTCCGATGAAATAATGTAATCTTCTAATACATTTGTCTAGAATTTGAATTTTTAATTTCCAGTACTTTCGCTGTTCCTGTTTGGCATGAGTTCTCGTTATTTTACTGTGTCAATAAGCTGACCTCTTCATTCAGATCTTGGGTCGCAATGTAAGAACTTTGCGTACTTGTTCTTACATTTAAGTTTTGAATTGTTTGATTACGGTGGCTGATTCTTATTGGGAACTTAGCTATTATAGTTGGGTTCATAATTAATTCTGTCTCGTGTAGTTGTTTCTTATGCAAAACCAATACATTCCTGCTCATTATTCAGTTTTAACCTGTATTGTCTATACCATTGACATTGATTTAATTGGTCTTCAGGTAAAGAGGAAATACTTAACTGAAGTTGATATTCTCGAATTTTACTAACCCCATTCATTCCGTAAGGCTAAAAAATACACGTCTGTTTTCGAGTCTGTGTTAAAATTTCGTACACTGTTATCAATTGTATATCTACTTTAGTTTTGTTAGAAGCTACTGTCGTATCTAAGCATTTGGTCTCACCCTTGAAGTAAATTTTAGAAAATAGGTATTAGTTATTAATACTAGTTGATTCTAATCACTTACAGATTAAATTTCACCCCATTGTTTAATCCAGATTGAAACATTCGTTTAAAGGTTTGTAGTTCTTTGTTGTCGTGATGAGTTCAAGCTGTTGTGATCTTTATTTTAGGCTGTTGATCAAATTTTATCGTGCTAACTTGAATTAACAATAGTTAAGTAATAAACAGAGCTTGGTGTTAGCTTTAGGAAGAAATTGAACGGATGAAGTAATAGGGAAAGAGCTTCTTATTTTCATAATTGCTAATAAAATAAGAAACTTTTCGTTTCATATATTCCTGTCTTGGATAGTTGTTCGTTTGGGTGGGTGTGGTAATGTGAGGAGTAATACAAGCAAGGCAGTGCTACTCTTGAAAGGTGCACAAGTAGCAAGGTCGTAGATAATAGGTAAGTCACTGTTGCGTTTCTTCCATAGTAGATAAGCTGTTAAGTGGGAGAAAGCATCTGCTGATTCTTGTAACTTCTAAATTTTGAAACTGTTGTACTAATACCTTAGAACATTAACTCGTGTCTTGTGTTTGTGTATCACCGCTTCATTTAATAATTGAGTATGTATAAACCATGTTCCTTATTTTCATTGAGAAACTAAAAGTAGTTTTACAATTGCAGTGTTTATTCCAGTTACTTGCTTCATTTTATACTTCAAATATGCTCATATAAACGTATAGTTAACATTCTTTAATTTTTTTAAAAGAATATTTTGGGGACAAAGTGCAGTGTTGACAAAATGTATGTGTAACTCCTGTAAAATTGCATTCTTCTTTTAACTTGTACTTAACTACAGATCAGTCTATACTCTGTGAAAGCCTAAGTTTGCAGTGACGTAACAGCAACTCCTCTAACTTGCTAAAAAAATACACTATCCCGACTTGTGCTGGTAATGTTTCATAATGATAGAAATTTCAATAAGGAAACTGACTTTTTGGTCGTAAATAATATTAATAGAGTACATTGAACGAACGAAATAGCTAAAAAATACTAGAGATGGCAAAAATATCTGATATCCGGATGACACATTATCCGCTATCGGGATTTTGAAAAGTTGGATAAACCTGATGACGGGTAATATCCAGATGGCGAATTTCCGGATTGCGGATAGAATTCGGATAATGGTTACAGATCCGAATTAATAATAAAATGTAGATGACTTGTAAAATTTGACTGGCGGCTTAAATTCGTATGATGGATTGCGGATAATCTCCCTTTGGTTTGGATAACATAAACATTTTCCTGGTAGTAAATGTATTCCGGGAATTCTAGTATACAACGGACTATGAGGTGCGAAATTACCCCAGCTACACGATGAGAGAGAAGTTCGTTTTTCAGGCTACTCGCGTTTAGAGGACTATTTTGGAAGGGATCTTGCTTCCATGTAATTTAGAGGTCTGGGTTCGATAGCCGGTAAAGACGCTGGTGGTTCAGGGCACGCCCTAACTGTAAGTTCCGTTCTTAAAACATCATTTTCATGTAAAGTGATGACAAACCATCGTCGGTTCACCTTATCCTGCGACCTTCAGGTCATAGACATGCCTCTAATCATAGCACTCATCATAATCCTGTTTGGTATGATATACTAAGGATTGAGGTGGTCTAATGGACGTTATAAATCTTTTAACTTGATTACTTTGTTAATATTCAATAGCTTCTTTCAGGTCCTTACGATCTTTGATCAGTTTCTGGCTAGGATTATTTTTTATTATGATGATGTTTTAGCAGAAGGTCTGTCGACCTCTCGCTTTGAAACCATTCAAGGACCTTTGTTTATCGTAATGATGATAAAGTGTATCACATGGCCTTCGATATATCATTCAGCATGGCCGGCAGCAGAACTGGGACCTACGTGCCTCAAAATGTCCTAACAGCATCCGAATGGATAATTTTGACAGCTTTAATGTTTGTTTGGTCTTCAGTTTTCCGATATCACTTTCTCTTTTTGAAATATACATCTCATCATTACTCAAGTATCCGATTCTTCGGATATCAGTTTGCTGAATCATCAGGATATTTGTTTGTTCGGTTATCTGAGTAATGTGGTTCGGATAATTTTCATCCATAATGAACGTAAAATCGGATGAGCATTTGGGAGGTCGTGGGTTCTATCCCAGCGGACCATCCTGACTGAGGCTTTTCCAGGGTTTTTCTATCACATCAGGTAAATTCCGGGATGGCACCTTCAACATAGGCTCTGGCCGACACCTTCCTGAATCCTTTCCCCTCCTCTATCCCGGTCTGAGCCTTAGATGCCTAAAGACCATAAATAAAAATTCGGAATCGGATGACTGTTACCTGGATATTACCATCAGTGAATATTACACTTTACCCGGATTTTACGCGTCATTCAGTTTGGTTACCTGTAATCCAGTTATTATCTTAATCCGAATATTACCGTATTTCTTCGAATCGAAGACGTCATTGAATCTAAGGCGCACCTCAAT
>JAGDQP010047362.1:0-10272 GCA_022664845.1 Lepisma saccharinum
AGATATGCAACAAGAATCAGGTTGTACTAATTCACATCAATTTGTTTAATCAAGGAATCTTCCTTCGTTGACATTTGTTCCATTTGCTATCCTATGCTAATTCATCGTTGCATAAGAACATAGTTGGGAACTGGTAAATATGAGATGTAAGTTAAACAATAAAGTAAACAACTAGAATAATTTACTTTCATTTACAGGAGATTAGCATTGAGAACTTAAGTTATATAAAACCTAATCCGTCAACTGGTTAAATACAGCAACTTTTATCATGCTAGTAGTAGAATCATCATTTATTACGAAAAGATATTTAAGATTCAAAAATATTCGAGGAAAGAAGATTGTCACTTTCGAAAAAGATGCGTTTGGAAACAAATAGTTTGCCTCAATTTTTAGTTCCAAATCTTGAATAAAATCTAGTGCTCTAGGTATACATATGGCCGCCATAACCAAAAAATGCTTCTCTACAGAAGTATTCATTAAACTTAAACACACTCATTCAATGACATGCTAAGAATAAAGGAACACATTTTCTTCCCATTGAAGCTTTTACACTTGAATAATGTATTATCCTTTGAAACAGTGGCGGATTCAAGATTTTTGTGAGGGAGGGGCCCAGGTTGAATAGACCAGAGACATTTTCGATATTTACCCGCCAAGTGGATTTTTTAAGTATAAATTTATCATATATTCCTTCATATTACTACGTTTTATCATGGAACATGACACTGATATTCCCCAAAATGGATATTTTTAGATAGATTTGTCCGGAAATAAATCGAAGCTTCTTCTGAAATAAATTCTTGAAATACGGATACAAAATTAACCACAACTGGTTTGACAACCACATTAGGACCATTCTGATTATCCTTAAAAAAATATATATATTTTAAAATAATTTTACTAGTTTTTACTTTCTCAAAATCAAAACTTGGGGAACTATAAAATATAATGTAGGCGAATCTTTATTAACATGTTTGTTCACATTAACACGGTGAATGACACATTTTATAACTTAATTGAAGTCATATAGACACAAAACATTTTATTTAAAACACACAATGGCTGCACTGCGTGTGGATCCAAAGCAGTTTAAAATTCACTACCATGTTGTATTGAAAATTCACATAATTTATAGAAGAACATTATGTAATTTAACTACCTAAGTAAGTCTATGACTTACGAAATTCGCGAGTTCATCGCCACAGTAACAATAGTTTGCCAATGGATTCTATGAGCAAGCTCAAGCCAGTTTCATCACGAACATCTCGAAGATCTCGTCCAATATTTTCATCCCAACCACGTCTTGGTTTTCACAACGGCCTCTTTCCCTCCGGTTTACCAACCACAATGGAGTGTAATTTTGTTTTTTCTCCCATCCAAGCTACATGGCCTGCCCATTTTGGCCGTCGTGATTTCATTATTCTTATAATATCGGGTGAATCATACAGTCTGTGGAGTTCTTCTTAATGCAGTCTCCTTGATTCTTTGGTTATCTTGTCACGTTTCGGCCCATATATCTGTCTTAAAACGTTATTTTCAAACACACGAAATTTATGTTCAACTGTTATGGTCGTACTCCAACTTTCGCAACTGTAAAGTATTACCGGCAGAAGAACTGTTCTGTATATTTCGATTTCAAGTTCCTTGATATTAATTACGAGGTTAGGAGTTTCTTGATTGAATAGAAACATGCGTTGCCCGATGCTAAGCGACCTTTTATTACTTCTCTGACCTCGTTCTTGCTTACTCCATGCTCCTAAAAATTTAAATTTGTTTACTTTATGTATGATCTCATTCGTAATTATTATGTCTCTATTTCCTTCATCCTCTCAATTTCGACTTTTTACCATGTATTTTGTTTTCTGAACGTTCACCTGTAGACTTATCTCATCGCAAGCTAAGACATCGGTGTTACTTTGTAGTGCAACTACATAGTCCCCTACATTAAATTTACATCATCCGCCCATACGATCAATTGGTGTAAGCCATTTAATGTTAGTCCCTTTTTGTCCTCTTTTATTTTTAAAATCGCATAGACTAACCCAAAATTAAACAGTAGTGATAACAAGGCATCGCCTTGTTTCAATCCGTTGCGAATCTCGAAATTATCGGACATATTATTACCTACTCTGCTTATGCGGTCACTGAGACACATCCTCACTAGTTGAACTTTTTTTTTTTCGGAATTCCAAATCGTATCAGGATACTGTATAAGCTTTCCCCTTTTGATAGAATCATATGTTTTCTTAAAATCACTGAATAGTTGGTGAGCAGTCCCATTGTATTCCCATTTCTTTTCCAAGATACGTTTCAAGGTGAAAATCTGGTCCAACGTGGATCTATTTCTTCTAAATCCACATTGGTGATCTCCAATTATTTCATCTACGTACACACTTATACATGTTGGCAGGATATTACTTAACACATTGTAACATGTTGAGAGTAAAGAGATTTCTGCGGTAATTATTACAGTCAGATTTATAGCCTCTTTTATAAATCAGAACTGTTACTTAGGTTTTGCATTCCTTTGGAAGTTCCTCCTTCCTCCATTATAACTAAAATCTGAAAATCTCCATGCCAATATCTGTCCAAAGACGCAGTTTATTCTTCTGTTTGGATTTTAAATTTGTCACTCAAGTTTCACATTTTAGTCCCTAGAAATTACTTTATTATGTTTAGGTTATTGTTTCAGGAAAAGCAGAAAAAAGTTATTTTTGTCGTCATTCAATAACTATGTTTTTAGAATTTATAATCTTGGGTAAAGTTACATGATCTGGGTATCAATTTAATATCCATCCCAACTTTCGATCGAAGCTTGTTTCTTTAAATATTTTATCTGATTTATATGACATGATCTAAAACTAAATCCCATGAATATAAAATTAATTCATTCAGCTAGATCGTTGCAACACACTTTGAGAACGAAAACTTAAAGAGAGAAATATGAAATTAATGTGCTTCCAACGAAAACAATGATAGATTCAAGGAAGGGGGGCGGGGAATAAATACAGGTAAAAGAATAGACAGATACACAAGAGTATTTTTACATACCTTGAGATTGTGATACAGAATAGAAAATGTATTAGCAAATTAAAACAACTTTAGAAGCCCTAGGAAGGCTGCTCAATGTCATTATACCAGAACATCTGAATTAAAAAGTTCTTTTTTAAAACAAAAGAACAACAACAACAAACAAATAATGTCCTACAAATTAACATAATCCTATCGTTACTTCTGGAAGAGAATCGTGGATTATTTGAATTAGAAAAACAGAATTGAAACAACGGTAAGAATAAACAAAGCAGTCATGTACAACGTGAAATAACACTAAATTGCAAGCAATGCAGACTATATGCCCACGTACAAAGGACGAAAGATAATCGTTTGCCAAAAGAAGTTTCATGTGAAATAAATGATATTTTAAAGGCAGCTAATAACGTTAAGTCGGATTTTAACGCTATCTAACTGCCCTCAGTAGCACATCATTATTGACTGATGTTAGGAACGGACAGTTTTCGACGTCGAAAGCCAACATTGGTCAATATCGAATGGCAAATACTTTTGCCGATATTCCCATATTGGTCGCTGATAGGAAGTTAATGTTTTAATAAACAGAATTGCAAACCATATTTTTGCAGAAGCGTTACAAAAATAGTGATCGTATTTATCCTCTCACCTTCAATTATAATTGAAAATTTTCTTACTTGTCTATGACCGGATTTGAAACAGATCTTGTGATTTCTTGTCTGTTGTCAACTTTTTTTTTTTTTAACTTGGTTTGCCCTAAGCGGGCTTACTTGTTCAACTTGTTATACATTTTTGAACTTTGTGGAACTTGTTCTCTCTTAAATGTATGTTAAAATCACACACACAAACATACATGCCCTAGGCGGGATTCGAACCCACGATCTTGTAATCAAAAGACAAGTGCGCTAAACCGCTCGACTACCCTGACCGGTATCCAGTCAGCCACGGATCCTTCCATGAAGAATTATACGTCAAAATATGCATTTTATTAGCTCAGACATAGAGTGTGGTGACATTGACAGTCTTTTTATTACAAAATGACTTTAAGCAGTGCATGTAGAAGTTTTATACCTCTTCAATGACATCTGCACGCAGTATTATTTCTCCAAACGCAGTATTATTATTTAATCTGCCAAGGTTTTTCTTTTTGCACGTTTTCTGGATAAAGTACAAACGTTTCTCGTGTATCAGGAATAGCTTTGAATGTCGGAATATCGTACCTTGCCAATATAGATCGGTATTTGGTCAGAACGCCAACAAAGTTCGGTATCCGCAATAATGGACCAGTATAGGCCCGTTATCGATGCGCTGCTAGGGGCGCGCGCTGCCCAAGCCTTTCGTTTAGAGGTGAGACAGATAAGTGCAAGGTGACGTGTTAGTGAATGTTTCCTCTTGTAGTCGACTCGTAGTGATCACCACAGTTAAACAGAAACGTCAGTGAGAGCGGGTTAAACATGGTTACGCCAAACAGCGTTATATGGGTCTGTATGATGTACGAGTTTAACTAAAAACGAACGCTAGTGCAGCGCGAAGAAAAATATGCCAGCCTTTCAGTAGAGGTGGTAAATGAGCGGACAGTATAGATGCGGTTCAAAAAATTCAAGGATGGCATGAATCTGCCAGGACGCATAATGTAGAGGACGTCCACAGATCATAGACAACGAGGTACTCAAGGTGTTATTGAGGCCGACAATGGTAGAACATACAAAGCATTGGGAGAAGTGTTCAACTGCAGTGCCCAAACTGTGATTGGACTGCGGTTCAGAAAGCATCATGAGCAAATGCCTGTGTTCCTTTGCTGTCTCGTCAGAGGAAAGAATCTATTTCTGGACAGAGTGCTGCTGTGAGGAGAAGTAGGTTCTTTACAATATTCCACTGCGTCGTTAGCATTGGTCAGCACCACACGAACCCCATAAGGAACAATCACTGTATCAACTGAAGATTGTGTATTTGGTGGACTACTCAGAGTATCGTGCATCGCGAACTGCTCCCAACTGGCCAAACAATCAATTCAATCATGTACTCGCAGCAATCGGAACGTGTGCATGAAGAAACAACCACGTTGCGAGCGCTTGTGAATCGTAGAGGTGGCATTCTGTTACAGGACAATGTAAATCTACATGTTGCTGAGGTCATCCGTGACATCATTATCCGACTTGGTTGGGGAACACTAATCCCCTGACATTTCATCTTCAGATTACCATTTATTCCATTCGCTAGACAGCCATCTGCGAGGACCAGTAGGAGTCCATAGTCAACCCGAGCGCTGGACACAGCTCATTGCTTCTGATGAAGACTTTTTCTATTTTCAGTTTTAACATTTCTTGCTTCATGTTATCGCGTTTCTCTTTTGTAAGATCAAAATACAATACAACCTTATTGGGTACCTTATAGAAGTAGATGAAAACCACGACAGCCATGGTTGAAAGGAGTTAGACATAAAGTCGCACTTTAGTCGTAGAGGCGCAAATGATATTTTTTAAGAATTTGAGTTGTTCTTCACGTTGCTGTCATCTGCAAATCCTTCTTTCTATTGTTATCAAAGCGCAGCTATTTCTTTCGCATTACATACACTGGTTTCTTATTATCTAACTAACTCTATGGCTTAGGGAACTCGCAAGTTCATCGCCGCAGCACAACTGAAAAATGTAGGAGTTCTAGTTGTCATCACATCTCTTGAGACGGTAAAACGGAAGAATGAGAACTATGTTGAAAGAGGTACGCAAAGGATACAGATGAGCATTGAAACTGTTGCAAGAATCACAACAAGGAGATAAACAACTTCTTGTACGTTTTTAATATAGACTTAAGTTCAACCCGATGACAAAGTTCTATAATGAAACTCCCAACGGGAATTTTTTAAATGGAAAATGATAACCAAATAGAAAGGACCGGCCAATAAAAGATTGTATTTTTTTTGTCTGCTAAAAGAAGAGTAAGATGCATAATACAAAATCACATATAAAGAAGCTGATTTCTCATACGGGAACAATCGTTTCATAATTCTAAGCAGGAGAACAAACAATTGATTTAGACACTGACATGAGTAAAGACACTCTTTCTTCCAAGCGTCTGTAGTGTGTGACATGTCACTATTTTGATAAACACGAAAATAGTTGCGATATTTATGTACAGGTGGAGAGTAGACCGAGTGTCTGAAGCTCAGCCTGTCACACTGCAGACGCTAGGAGGAAAACACACTTTAATTTTACTCAAAGGGTATGAATCGTTAAATTTCCATCGGAAGTCGAATTTACTGAACAGCTCTTTGTTATCTGAAACAGTTACTCAATTTCAGAGCATTTCAAAAGAAAAAAAAAACGCGAACGAAATACTTGTTCATGTATGACATATCGTCGCGAAAACTTCACTTCATATCCAGTTAACTTGTTTGAAGGTTGTCACGTAAAGTTAATGCTTGTTTCAGTGAAAATGCTCTCTCGACATCAATAGCATGTAAACTAGAATTCTAAATACTGCGAATATGTTAATTTTGCAGGGCACAAAGAGAACTTTTTACATATCTCGTTGGTAACTACTCCTCTTGTGATGTCCAGAAGTTTGAATACTGCCGTTCTAGGAAGCGAGGTCTCTCCAGGTGCTATTGATTGGATTCTGTGAAGCGTAAAGCATCTTTCTTACTCAAATGCATCGCCCGCAGCATCAAATGAGATTAAACGAAACATCAAAGAACTAAAGACGAGAGCCGTGATATTTGTTTGCAACATTTGTGGAAAGTTTACTTTTTTTTTTTTTTTTAAAAAAAAAAGGTAAATAGAAATATTATCATTAAAATGAACGCATGGCTGAGCTCTGTTTCACTTGAATTAATTCACTATTCTGTATCGACTTCTGGCTATTTACACTGTTGCTATAGAGACATGAGTGCAGTGTTCCTTTAATTGATGAAAGCTTTGGGCAAATTTCAGAATTATCTACGAGGTATAGCAATAAGTTTGAGAAATAGAAAAGGTAGTAATTAGCACGCGTCACTTGTTAGATATTTGTAATTGTAATTTAATTTAGTTGTAATTTTTATTCTGTATGATACTATTATGAATTGAACTGGTGACATGGACCTCTATGATGAGGTCTATTATGGTGAGTGAGGTGTTTAAAAATGTTACAGAACTCATGATTCCTCGTTTTCAAAACTGTCACGATTTTATGTTTGGTCTGTACATCTCCTTCTTTTGATTTGATTGTTCGATTCATCCTGACATTGCTCTAAATCTTCGACAGTCTGAGCCAGAATTGCCTAAAGGTCATAAACAAATAGAAATTAGGGTTGCCAACCGTCCGGTTTTGAAACGGACAGTCCGGTCTTTAGGCCAGTTTTGTCCGGTGTCCGATTAGAAGTTCAAACCGGACTCCTAGTGTCTTGTTTTGAGAGATATTTCATAAAAAGTGCATTTAAATTAAAGTTTAAATTTAGAAAGTTTACTCTGTCAGTGAAGAAATAATGTAAGGTCTGTAGCTTTCTCTAGATCTAGTGAAACCATTTGTGTCAGTTCTGAATACTATTCTATTTATTTGTAACTGTGGTGGAGTAATTTTTGGCTGCGATAGAATATTTGGTAAGGATGACTTAAAATTTTAACTACTTTAGACTGAAAATATCAACTTGCATCTTCCCCGTCACTATTTTACATGTTACGGTACTTTGTAAACAACATTCTTCTATTTGTCATAATAGTAAATATCCAGCTTGTGTGTATAAAATTTTTACTTTTAGCCATAATTTAATTTACGCAGACGTATTAGACAGATGGATCATGACATGTTAAAGGTAAATTATTAATCATGTAAATAGTAAATTCGAGCTAATCTAAATATATTTCTTTATATTTTTGTTCGGCTATCTTTTGCACTACATACGGTGACCATACGTCCCAAATTTTAGGGTTCTGTCCCAGTGTCCAGAAAAATATATTAAAAGTCCTGAATCCCTTGAAAGGAAAGCGATATAACTTAATTTCATAGGGACACTTGAAGTAAATTTTACATTAGTTTCACTGTAGCGCTCATGAGCCGTCATAATTAATAAATAATAAATGATCAACTAATTAATAATAATTTAATTATAATAACTTGACCATAAATTATTCTATTTTAAGTGATAAATTATAAATAAGTCATTTTAACGACTGGACACGAAGAAGGTGGGAAATTTTAAAATTTGCTGCTAATTTCTTTAGTTCAAAAGTGGAAGGAATTTTAATATAACACACCTTATTCATGGACAAGATACATGTATGGCCTGAATAAGAACTTTCTATTTTGTCTCTCAAACACACAAGAGGGTGCTTGGGTTGGTGGGGGAATCAAAACTCATTATATTCCGTTAGACCTGTCCCGAATTTAGGCTGAGAAAATGTCGTCACCGTAGTACTACACCTCATCACTTTGTATGGTAATTTGAGTCCGAAATTTGTAGCTGAAATATAACTTTTGCTTTCATTACATTTTGTTACCAATGGTTAAGACGTCTTAAACATTTATTGTATTGAGGAAATAAAATTTCTACACACTTTTGTGAATTCGAAGCCCTGATCTGGATGCCTTTTCGTAAGTATCCTTTACCGTATTTTCCCCAGGGCCTCCAATCGATGATATTTTGTAAGTCTTTTAGGTTACTAGACATTTGACATTATAACAAAAACCATGCGCATTTTTGAATGTATTATGACAGTTTAACTAAAGTAGTATTGAGATAATAGTGAAGTGAGTGCAGTAAATATTGTTACTATGTTGGGTGTACAATATCCTGATTGGGAGGCAATCCTCAAAACACCAAACACTCAGCAAACAAGCCAGTAGTGTTCTTTGTCCGGTTTCCAAACTGAAATAAAACGTAATGTCCGGTTTTTAAACAATTTGTAGTTGGCTACCCTAATAGAAATTCACATAGAAGTACTACGAACGGCTACAGTTCTCAGAGTCAGTATTGCCAACCTTTTTAAAAATTAAAAATTTCAATTCACTTCCATACCAATGGCAGTACCTGCACCAAACATGGCATTTAGGTACCGGATTTTCAAATGAAGGGGTATACTTATTATTGTTTTGAGGAGGAGAAGGAGATAAACAAGAAAAATTTCAGAACACATCATTGAAGAATACGGGAAAAGAAGGGGAAAGTGCACTTGTAAGTAAATGTCAGAATTCAAAGTTTTAACTTTAGAACGGTATAGTTACGAAAGTAAATGTGACAGATGGCTGAAATTTCTTTTGCAGCTGCTTTATATCTTTATAGTTGTCAGTTTGGTTGCAAAGTTTGAGTTACAACAATGGCTTAATACAAATCGCAAAGGCTCCGGTCCCTTGATAGGATTTGGTTCATGAGATATAATTTTTGGCATGATCTAGCTATACTGATAATGGGGTTCCTAGGGAATCTCAGTGGTTAGCTATTAAATTTTACTTTTCCCCTTATAGAAACGCTTATATTCAACTGTTAAGAAAATTTCATATACGTAGAGGGGCCCCCCTACTCCTTACGGAACTTACTTTGCATATACACACCATTGTTCGCTGTTTTATTTACTAGCTCTTTCCCCTTAGAGAACAAATTATTCTGTACTATTAATAAATGTTGATATAAGTAGTTGGGGGTAAGCCTCTGGCTCCCCCTGGTGCCTATCTTTGCCCATGCGCATGCACTTTCACTTATTTAGTGTAGCTACTACTTTTCGAACGACATCTCAAACATCTCTCTACACCTTACGGTTCAAGATATATGTTTTTGGTACGAGCTGGCAACACAGAGAACGTGGTTTCTGTGGAGCATGAACATCCGCAGTATGTTCGTACTGTGTCGAAAAATATGCCAAGGTTGGTGCTGCTATGACTAGAATAATGGAAGCAACGTGAAAAAAAATATAGAAAATAGTCTGGTAACACTGGTAAGAGGGTTGTTTAGCAACGTAGGTCCTCTCAGTGTTTTTATATTGTGTAGCACAATGTTTACGCTAAGTATGACGGATTTCTTCCTAATTGAATGGAAGCAATTTCAACAAATTAATTTTTGTTAAAATGGGCTGGCAACACTGAACCACTACACCAATCAATACGGTTCCAGTAGCTCTCAGCTAGTCTAGCTAAGACCTTTCGAATGACACCTCATACATGTATCTACACCTTATGGTTCGTGAGATAGATTTTTGGCATGGGCTGGCAACACTGACAACGGGTTTCCTGGGGAGCTCGAACTTTTGCAGTATGTTCTTATTAAGTCAAACAATG
>JAGDQP010047363.1:0-15046 GCA_022664845.1 Lepisma saccharinum
GGAACGGCACGCAGCACAACGACTTTATGATTCAGTCACCTAAATTATTTATAAAAATTATATAAATTGCTATATAAAATTAATAGTAATCAGCCAATTTTAGAATTAATTTAAGTGACAGTCAAAAAGGTGTGGTATATATATGGTAAGAAGAGTAACAAAAAGGGTTTGGACGTTTTCTTACACCTTTCCTGGATACCCTTCTAACTGAGGGTTTAATTTTTCATTCCTTCTTATCACTTACAAAAAAAACTACCAAAACAGTGGGTAACTATAGTTGTCGCTAGATAAATAATAATAATAATTTTTTCTACTGTCTTTGATCCCACAATACAAATACTTGAAGACTAGAGTGGGGTGGGGGGACTCTGAACGGCAGCCGACTCTGAACATATTAACGTTTGTCATTTGTTCTCGATGAACGCCACCTTGAGTTTGGTAGAAACTGGTGGAAGTGGAAGACTCTTGTGTGGTGTGCTAATTATTCGTGCGACGGCAGGAACTCACGTCTGCTTTGGAGAGGAAAGCGAACAAGACAACATCAAATGTAAGTACCAAGTAATAAAATAGCCATACTGTAGTTTGAGGCCTTGTGTATATAACGTGTAATTTCTACCAGAGACAGCACAGAGCCACGTTGTTGATGCATGAAAGTTTGGCAGAGGTGTAGCCATACTTGACTACTGCATCCTGCCTGGTGCTGCTATTTGAAAAAAATTACGAACACTTAACCGACAACCGGCTTTGTGGGGCGACTCTGAACAGATTTAATGGGGTGACACTGAACACGCCTTTGTATTGCTGTTACGTTGTTTTTTCACTGTATTTTTTGTATAGAGTGCCTTATGAGGGCTTCATGTTTCATTACAGATGCCCAGAGACTACAAGAGAGTAGCGAATTGCACAAAATACAAACGATGGACTGAGCAAATAATGGCCCAAGCCTTAGAGGAAATTAAAAAGAAAGAACTGTCCCTCTGCCAAGCTGCCGAGAAATACGGGATACCCAAGGGCACGTTACACTTGCGGTTGTAATCTGCCAGCAGGAAGTCACATAGAGGTCAGCCTGTGTTTGGGAAAGAAGAGGAAGATGAAATGGCAAACTTGTTGCTCAAGGTGGCACGGAAAAGTTTCCCTTTAACAAAGCAAAAATGTGAGAAAAGCCGCATTTGACTACGCTAAGAAAGCACTGAAACATGCTTTCAACAAGGAGACGCGATTGGCGGGAAAAATTGTCTTCGATTGTTTCTCAAACGACACCCTGGTTTATCGTTACGAACCCCGCAGCGGCAAGAGCAAAAGGTTTCAACAAGCAAGCTGTCACAGAATATTTTGATCTACTGCGTCAAACCATAGAAGGCACTGGCTTAGTCAACTCTCCGGATCACATCTACAACGTGGATGAGACCGGCCTTCCCCTCAACAATAAACCACAGCGTGTTGTGGCAGAAAAGGGTAGCCCAAATGCAGTGTTTGTGACATCCGCCGAGAAAGGAGAAAATGTCTCGTTAATTGCGTGTTGTAATGCTGCAGGCGCTTTCATTCCTCCGTACTTGGTGTTCCGCGGAAAGAGGCAACGTAATGATCTGAACAACGATCTTCCCCCAGCTTCTGTTGTCGATATGAGAGACAGTGGATATGTGAAAGAAGATGTATTCTTACGTTGGCTACACCATTTTCAGCGCTGTATAGTCCCTGGGAAATGTTTGCTGCTTTTGGATGGCCACTATAGCCACACGAAAAGTATGGATGTTCTAATGTTTTGCGAAGAAAATGATATTGAACTCCTCTGTCTGCCTGCCCACTGCACCCATCGCTTACAGCCTTTGGATAGATCCGTTTTTAAAGCTCTAAAGGCGTATTACGTGTCTGCCGCCAACAAGTGGATGCGTTGTCATGTTGGAAGGAAACTAACCAGAATCAGCTTTGGACCTGTCTTCAAAGAAGCTTGGGGAAAAGCTGCTACAGTTGGCAACGCCGTTAAGGGATTTCAGGTCTGTGGCATTGTTCCCCTTAATACCGATATAATTCCTGATCATTTGTTTGAACCTTCTTCACCATACACAGTGACACCACGCTCTCCCATCAGAACAGACAATTTAAATAGAACAGATGCCACCGAAGCTACAGAAAAAGGTAGTGCCCGTCCAGTTCGGGAGGCAACCTCTTCCTGCGAAGATACTGCACAAACGAAACCGACGTTAAGTCCCATGTCCTTCCAGAAAATTGTGCCCGTACCACAAACAACGACGCCAGAGAAGAACACTTCAAGAGCGCAACGGGCTACACTGTTAACATCGCTGTCGTACATCGAGTTACGAAGCAAACAACAACGCCAAAACAAGCAAGGTAGGTCTACAGCAGTTGCTCGGGAAAAAGGGAGGAAGACGTCTTTCGTTCAACGGACTGCACAGATGTCTCCACCGAGCCCTTCACAACAGGCCTCTTCAGAAGACTGTGGATTTTGTGGACGAAATTACTACGCCCCTAGGTCATCTGCGATGGGTGATTGGATCCAATGTTCAAGGTGCAGGCGTTGCTACCACGTGGTCTGTGTGGGCAATGTACTTTTTATCTGTGGACGATGCAGAACCAGTGCATGAGGACATGCCAGCATTTCTTAGCTCTACGGGGTCTACGGTCCCCAAGGAGCTTTTATTACACAGTAGACTCTTTTATTGACTTTGTTTTGATTTAAGTTTCTCTTTCTTTCTTTCTTTGTTCTTATTGTAGAGATCAGATTATGTTTTCCTAAAATATATAATACGTGTAGTATTTATGCACAGATCTAGTGCTTTTCTTTTCAGTGTTCAGTGTCACCCCTCCGTTGTTCAGTGTCACCCTTCGGTCCTGGGTGACTCTGAACAGGACACACGTGTTTATTTCCACACACGTAGCATCCATTCTGTACCAGATATCACGCAATGCTTACACCGAGTGTTGAACAACATATTGGGCTTTCGATTCCATGTAAAGTTTCTTCCATTCGTTGCGAACCGTTTGCTTACAAGGTGAATTACCATGAAATCGTTCAGAGTCCCCCCACCCCACTCTACTAATTATATTTCTTTCTGTAGGGCATGTTTAATGCATTTTCTCCGTTAGCTCTGAGCTTCCATATTTATTAAGAAGATAAAAGTTAATTCTAAAAAAAAGCAAGTACACTAAAAAAAAAGAAAAAGAAATCCTGCCATTCCTGCAACTCGAACACAGATCTCGTACTCCTGAATAGAAAGTTAATGTTTTTAAATACTCGGCTACTAGACCGTACTTTACATGCCTTTCTCCCTGTGTATAGTAGTCATAATGAGTAACACTGTAAATTGAGTTTTCTGTTTTGAGTTCCTACGGTTATATTGTCATTGGAATATATTATGTTCTTACAATACTAAACTAATTTTAGAACACAACTCAAGCCTAAAATTAAAACGCATTAGAATATTTCGGTAAATAAATTCTGAAGTGGGTCTGCAGTGGTTCATACTGTATCAGCCTTCTATTTCCTCTAACGTGTCCTCGGTACACGAGAAAGACATTATTAAAATTTAATTTATGAAACCGCCCATTCTTAGTACTTTATTGAATGGAATTCTATTTCTGATCTTCAGGCATCTAAGGCTCAGGCATCTCAGTTGTTTCTGTTTATAGTGTAACGAACATGCAAAATTCATTTAATTTATATTTATGAACTGGAGTTCGAATTTCATATGATGAACATGTTAGGAATCTGTTTTTATTTATTTTAACAGAAAACGAAGTGGAAGATCCTGTTTCTTTAAAAAATACTTGAATATTTCTTTTTTGATAACTTTTAAATACTTTTAATCTACTTCAGTGTTCCTTTCATCTTTCGTTTGCTTGAGAAATTTGAGTCAATACGGAGGAATTAACAACAATCTAAAGGTAATGTTCATCAGTTTTTGTGAGCATCTTAGTACCAATATCAGACTTTTGCATCGGGCATACGTTAGGGGGATTTCCCTCCAATTTCAAAATATATTTGCAACTGAAATTTTAATATTTCTATATTTTTGTTACCTATAATATAAATTAATGGAACACTGGACAGCCATCGTTATCATCAAGTAGTAGTAGTAATTCTTACTGTACCAAACAACCGCCGCGTTGTAGGGGTTGTGCATACGAACTTCAGATCAACACTCGGGAGCTACGCTAGAAATCATGTGGAATAAAGAATTCCATTTTCTTCGCAGATAACCAGGCGAATGTCAGGAAGGTGTGTATACAATGATCCTGCTTCCTTTCCCATATTTACTCTTTTTAAGCACTGGAGAATAGATATAATTTATCTTACTTATAATATAATGACACCTTACATATAATAATAATAATAACAATGCTCACCGGGAAAAGCGCAAAATTATGAAAAATAAAAAGTTTTCAAGTCCCATTAAACACATTGAATTGTTTAAATCAGTGGTTCTCAACCTTTTTTGTTCGCGGCACGCTATCCTTTATGTAGTGCGATCCAGTGGCACACGTAACATACTAACAACGAGCTCAAGTGTCTCAGAAATAACTCAAATCTTTTATTATTAAACAATAATTTCCTTGTTTAAAAAAGATCAGTTCATGCATATTGTTTCTTGTTCCTTTTTCTAAGTAAATATTGAGTGAAATTATTTTAAATCACTAAGTCTCAGAAGTTTCGCGGCAAACCCAGCAAATCTCGCGGCACAATAGTGTTCCGCGGCACGCCTGTTAAGAACCATTGGTTCACTTAATGTGATCAATAATTCTTCTGGGTATATTTAACAATTCTAAGTACACTATATCAACTAGTAGATGGGATCATTAGTTTGAATTCAACCAAAAATGGGGATTTATAGTTTTTCCCCTTACCCGTCAAATATTTCGTCGTTCATCCTAGCAAACACACATGCTTGAAGTCTATTACTTCTTTTCCTTCTATAAAATACATTGAATGCACTCTTTCCCTTAGTTTTGTTATTACTGAAAAGAAATGTGAGAAAATTACCTTCAGTACTGAGAAAATAAAACTATTTCATAATAAACAAGTGAGCCTGAAGAAAAAACTGGTGCCTGAGACTGGGCTCGAACACAGGTACCCGTAGTTCAAAATAGGAAGTAGTGCGTTTAACCGCTCGACTATAAGTTAATACTATGTATCCATCGTTTGCCAATGTATAGTAGTAACAGCTGGAGAGCACTCGCAGTTCAGTTTTCGCTATTTTGAGGTTGTATGGCTATTTTACCATCAATAAATATATGTACTCTTATATTGCCGTTCAGCAGACTGCATTTAGAATACATGACAAACCCAAAATCAAACACAAGTTGAATATTTGAGGAAATAAAGACCCAAGTGGATATGCAGTGGTGCAGACTCTATCAAACTTATCATGCTCTCTTTCAATATACTCAGTACACGATAAAGACTTTATTACAATTTAATTTTAATATCTCCTTTTGTAGTATAATAAATAAAACAGCTCTTTCTTAGTTGTTTATGTTTTAGGTAACCAATACACAACATCCATTTAAAGGAAGATTACCTAATTGAACTTTAGTTTAAATTTCGTGCGCCGATCACGTTAAAAATTCGTTAGATATTTCTTATTTGTTTTAACAAAACCGGGGCGACATTAACATGTATTTTGGAATATTCTGTTCCTTTGAAAATACTTGAACATTTCTTATTTTGAGAACAAATTCATAATTTTAATCTACTTCAGTGTTATCGGTACTGTTCTGTTTCTTTCAGGTTTATTGCTCCTTCTGTATGCTGAAGGTACCGTTATCATATTATTACAATGATAATAGTAATATATCCGCTGGGGTTTAGTGGTTCTGACTACGAACTTCTGGTCAACACTGGGGAGGTACGCTGGCAATCGTCCTGACTAATATTTCCCAGTTTTTACAGATACACCAGGTGAATGCCGGATGGTGCATAGAATATGATCCTGTTCGTTACCTTTCCTATGCTTACTCTCTTTTAAATGCTGGATTGAATTGAATTGGATTTTTTAAGCCCCTTTGGCATCTTTCGCTCAGATCGGGATGGGTTAGGAAAAGGGTGAAGAAGATATTGGTCAGGACTGTTCGTAAGGTACCATCCCGGCATTCGGCTGGTGAAACTGAGACAAACACTAGAAAACCTCGGTCAGAATAGTCGGCCATGGAGTTCGATCCTATTGCCGCTTCTAAGTCCGTTAAATGTTGGAAAATAGATTAAATTCATCATAGTTTAGACCATGAATTCAGTCAGGATTTTCAGCTTGAGGGGGGTGTAAAATCAAAATGGGAGGGGTTGTAATTGGTGTTACTAAGTTTCTATCGTTTTTGACAGTAATAAAATAAAGTTGAGTGTTCTCTCCAGGATTTGGGGGTCTGGCGGAATCACTGCTTTCGATATGGATGTCAGTCACATAATAATGTTAATAATAATTACACATTTGTTGCAAAATGTCCACCGTTAATATTAATGTTCATCTTCATCACGAAAAACTTCCGTTGTGTCGGTTGGCAACTATTGTAGGTGTTTGATTCTGCTGTTGCCACATATCCCACTTTTTCGGACTTTGAAATTTTCAGTCGCGCAAATGAGTTTTGGAGAACTGTACATTCTGCGTTGTAGCATCACATTTAGATAGATGTGGTAAATAGCCATTAGGATAACCAGTAAAACAAAAAATATTTGACAATAATGTCTATAGCACCAATAAAAAAAAGGCATACAGTAATGGAGAATGCAGTAATTCCTGTACTGATAGTCCCAACGTGGGTAGAACGGAGAACATTTTGAATATAAAACATTTAAAATCTATGGTTGAAGCAGTTATTTTCTACGTAGACAAGAAAAATTTAACAGACGTCCCCGTTACATTAGATACGAATTACAAATTAAAATTACACACATTGGAAAGTTTCTGTTGTAAGATCTAATGTGATCTTCAGATCATAAGGGAGAAGATAAACTTTTGGTTAACTTTATTTTCTTTGGGCAATGTTAGTAATTTTTTACTCCGAGCTGTCACGATTATACGACGGCAACACATGTTAAATTTCACAAACATCCATGCCCCAGGTAGAATTCGAACCCGCAATCTTGGAGATGCTGGCCTAATGCCTCAGATCACACGACTACCTAGGTCGGCTAGAGAGAAGAGTCTAACCTTTAAAATCAATTATTGAAATTTGCAATCAAGTTTCAATTAAGGAATTTTTTGTCTGACTTAATGGAGCTGAATGATTTTCTGCATTAGCGGATGAAGAAACTCTTAATATCACGTACATGGGAAAACTTTGTTGTTAGCTACGTCAATGACAAGTGTGATTTCTTAAAAAGCAGTTCATGCACTGACTCCGTAAAAATCTGGCAGATCTTTCCCTAACGTGGTGTTGGCCGGTAAATTTTGAAGAAATAATGTCGGGATTTAGCGAAAACAATTTGTCAAATCTGATAATTTTTTGTGTTAATTCCGAGATTTTATTTTATTAAGAATATTATGGAGGTAGATAGCAGTTTGTTTGCTGGGAAATAAAAAAAAAAGAATATACATTCAAGACATACTGTACCCTACCGCGATTTATGTATATTGTGCAACACACTCACTCAATGTGGGAGTATTTAAGACCAATCATATTCGATAGGATCAACTGGAACACTTATATTTTATATCCGCTTACGGAAAGCGCATTTTTGTGGGATTATGGAGAGTACAAATGTTTCACATATAGCATAAAATATTAAAGTGTGAAGCATATTTATGAAGTATGAAAACCGGATATAAAAGTATAATGCAATCCATGGTTTTAAAGAATTAACCGAATTTATGTTCGAAGCGATTATCCAAATTTCTTTATTGATCAATTTCAGAAGCTCACATTGAAGGTATGTAATGAATTTACTGCATTTATAATTTATTCGTTAATTTCATTCGATTAAATTAGTATTTTTGCTATGATTAACCGTTGTTCATATTCTTACAGAAGGAACACCTTCAGCTTCAATTAGCAGAAGCTGTGAATAATGCAAAAGATGCTGTTCTTTTCTAAAACAAGTTGCAGTATATTTGAGTCTGGAAGAATCTATGAAACATTAACAAATGTCAAGAAAATGAAGTCTAATTACAGCATATGACTTTCTCTTTCACGCACGAATTTTTATTAGGATTTTCACGGATTTGGGGGAGGTTCAAAGAAAATCTGGAAATGAAATTAGATAACAAATACAGCGTATTTTAAGATTACACCGACAAACTTCTGGAGGTGATTCCTCACATCAAAACAAGACGAAAGTTCCTCAGACAATTTTTCGAAATGTGTTTAGTTTCGAAGGTTAAGAGTCCCGAAAGCGTGGGAAAACGAACTTCATAGCTTCATATATCTAACATCACGAAAAGTAGATCTGATGTGACATGGTTCCGTCAAAGAATAAATCTGCATTATCCCAAAATGCTTCTTTCAAAATTACACAATGGGCTCGCAAGGGATTCCCCAAAGGAGTTAGAGGATTCCCAAAAATTCTCTAAAGTAATGATGGGTGGAAATGAGCATGAATGGAACGGGTTTCACCAGGAAACAATAATTCGTGTTCGGCACTTCGATATCTCAAGTAGATTCCCTACACCGAACGATTTTCTAAAAAAAAGAAAAAAAGGCGTCGTTGCATACGATCAAGCAAGAGTAAGAATTGCATAATTTCATCGAATGTTTTATTTATTTCTTATCAAATAAATCGAATATCATTGTCCGATTGGATCCTGGGGATTACGTATGCCGTCCTTACACGGGAAGGCTTTTAACTTATGCTCATTTCGACCTACCTCTACTTCTCTACTTCAGAAATACTCTGGAATTTCCTACTCCCTCTGGGAAATTCCTTGAGCGCCCATCGTTGAATTTTGAAATATACATTTTCAAATAGAGTAGGTTTAAAGTCTTTGAGGATACCAACCGCATCAGCTCTACTGTTCGTGGTGTTAGAAATATGAAACTACAAGAAAAATTTTCCAACACTTTTTGCACCCTGTAGCTCCGAAACTATGCACATTTCGAAAATTTGAGGCACTAATTGCGACCTTTAAAAGCGAAACTAATAAAAGTGCAATGGAAGCATATCAGATTTCCAAGCTTTTTAAAAGGGCTTCCGATTTTGTACAACCTGCACCCTCATCTAATCCAAAGACTATATTTGTACTTTGAAACGAGCAAATACGTTTATCTTTGAAAACTTCAAACTTTCAAATGTAGCTGAAGGGACTGGTAGTTTTACAAAGGAAAACTGTCATCAAAGTAAGTGTATAAGCAGTAGTAAATGTTGGTCGAGAAACTCTTCGTTCTTGACAAAACCAACCTGATGTTTCAAATTTGTATTAGGATTATGGCTGGACTAAGCAAACTATACGGATATAATATATTAATGCATTTAATACTTTTCCGCACAATATCGTAATTGTGTTGTTCTGAAATTATAGGAAAAAGCCCCGAAATAAATATTCTTTAAACAAATGTTGTGCTAGGTTGCATAGCATGAGCAGGGATCGATCCAACGACCTCTAGCACCAGAGGAGAGCGATCTACCAACAGAGCCATCCTGATTTCATACAGTGTTTAACTTGCCGGTGGGGATACGAGGGTTATCCCTGGTACATGGGAATTTAATCCCTGGTTATTGGTTTCGAGTATCACCCCAACCAAGGATAAAGTCTTTCTACTTTCACCAGAAAGGTAGTATATTGAAACTTGTCAGCATCCACTAACTACCTTTAGGATTCCCTTGCTAATTTATAACAAATCGGGCACTGCGCCAATACTGTAGAACAACAGCAAAGGAGTATACGGATGGTGCTGCCACCATAGGAAAAGTTTTACAGTGATAAACAACCATTATATGAGTGATAAGAAAGAGAGCAGGCTCGAGTTTTGGTCCATTTTCGATAGATTCTACAAAATTACAAGAAAATCAGAGAAGTAGCTAATAATTACAAGAAAATCAGTCGCCCGATTGATTTTCTGAAACATTTGTCTCATTCAATTTTAAAAAAGAAATGTATTCTAACTGACATATTAAGCCGTTCCGGAACTTTTAACACTCCTCACCACTGTATGCTTTCTGGCCCTGTAGGGCTCCGGACTCATATATTACAGTACCGGTATTGAGCATGACATATTCTTATTTATTTTATCCGTATATACAGAATCTGCAATAAAACTGAGGATTCTCATTTCAAAAATTAAAGTTGGGACCCACAAAGAGCCGCATACATTTTGATGGGATAGCCCATCCGATAGCTCTGTTGATTTTCTGCAACTTGTGTCTCCCTCAAATTTAAAAGACGCATTCCAACGGAAATATTTAGCCGTTCCGGAACTTTTAACAATTCTCACCATTAATCCACTTTCCGGTCCTGTAGGGCCCAGGACTCACAGTTTTGAGCAGGACATATTCTGATTTAGTTTTTTTTTTCGTAGATACAGAACCTTCGATAAAAGATGGGGATTCCAATTTAAAGAATCGAAGTTGGGCCCCATAGGTACAAATAGGCCCCCACACATTTTGATGAGCTAGTCCATCCGGTAGTTCTGTTGATTCTCTGTAACTTTTGTCGCTTTCAGGTTTTCAAAAACGCATTCTAACCGAGATATTTAGCAGTTCTGGAACTTTGACAAGCACTATATAAGATAGACCGCGTCCAAACTATACCCTCTTATTCAAAGGTCTTGCAGTCATAGTACTGTTACCGCCCATACAATTCATTTTATCTTGTCTTATCAAAAGTCTTGCACTTCAAACTGGCTGCTAATTATTTATATGGTAATCTCTTTGTGGCTGATCTTCATGTGCAAAAAATGTGAAGTAGGGTTTCGAGGTGATCTGAGTGGCCCTTCCCTTGTGAGCTCTGTCACATTGTCCTGCTGAAACCAAATCCTTTATGTTCGTTGTCCTGTAAGTGTGGTAAGAATTTCTTGTACCAGTAACTGATACTTGTCACTAGTCACTGTCTCTTCAAATACGAAGATGAAAATGTGCTTTTGAGATATTGGAACAAAATGCGGTTATGGAGAGCTTCATGGGTGTTGGTGGATGACAATATACGTCTGTTGGGAATTGAAGTAACAATTCCAATGAAATCACGCCTCATTCGTCCAAGAATCCATCTAACTCTTCTCAATCTCGAGTCAACTGTGTGTATAAAGCCTACAACCATATTACCAGTATTCTGGGCTAGAATTCGCATGCCCTATTTGGCTCGTTACCTTTTCTTTTGTCAGCGCTTTCTAGGATGATACTTTCGCAGCGAATCGACTACACTTCCCCTGAACTCAAATTTGTTGTAGATGCGCTTGAAACTAGATTTCTGTAGAGCAGTTGTCTTCGGAAACTTCCTTGCAATGCTCCCCTGTTTATTCATTACTTTGGTTCTGAATGTATTGCTCAGAAATATATCAGTTCCTCTATTCCGATGATCGCCTTATAGCAAGTCCGAGCGTTATTTGTTCAGTGATGGCATTAGAACATTTACTTAATATTTCCATGAGTTGCGTGACATTAAACATCCCCAGTGCTGTTACCGCCCATACAATTCATTTTATCTATTATTAAATATCCTCAGTAGTGTTTTAACCGTTGAGTTTTAGGTAATTTCGTTGATTAAACGTTATCAATTGAAAAAAGTACGTCTCATTTTAAATCATATTTCAAAAGACTAAATATTGTTGTTAAGATGTTAGTTCGGCGTGGATTTAATTGTTATTTTCAACTATGCTATGGATTTCGTTTCATGGAATTCTTTCTAATTTAATGGAATAAAATTTGACATTAAAAGCTAATTGAATGCAATTTAACTATTATTTTGTTTCCTCTTTTGCATGTTGAAAACACGTTAAATTTCAATCTATATTAGAATGAAAATTTTATTTTGTTGATAGGACGTTAAAACGACGTGTTTTTAACTATTATATTGGACTTTGCCCAAGATTATCTTTGCAAGATAATTGCATAAAAATTGTGCTTAAAGCAAGTAGAATAAAATTAACTACGTTTCTCGTGTTCCCATTTGTATGTTGAAAAACAGATGAATTTTAAACTATATTTCAACGAACATTTAAATTCATTAAGAGGGCGTCAATGTGAAGTGTTTTCAACTATGACATATTTCGCTTTATATGCGTTTTGCTAAGGCGACATATTACACTTATTGAGAAATACAAATTTAATAGTACATGGATGTACTATCATGGCCAAAATTATGTTCACATGACTGTTATACACGATTTTTCTCTAAGCCTACAAGATAGGCCACCCAACTAACTTTGAGTCGGCGGTGTGTGATTCTGAGAGAGTGTGAGTGAGCGAGCAAGGGTTGGAATTTTCTTTTCTTTAACAGAAAACATTATCACATGTCCTGGGTTCTGAAAAATGTATTTATGATTTCTTGTAGTATGTAGCAAATAATGAAAAACTTAAGAGAGTCCCATTTCAAACAATAAAATAGGAAACCTAACACCATTTTTATTTTAGGTGGGCCACTAGTTGAAGTGTACTAAAAAGTTTAATTCAAATTGTCCAATAGAAAAGATCCTTACCGAACATGGAGAAACAAAAATGAATTTTAAAACCCATGGTTTCCTTCTTTTTTCTTTCTTAATGAATTCCATAGAATACTAACGTTATGCATGAAAGACAAGAGAAAAGGTCTGTTTCTATCAGTTCTTAAAAATAGGGCACGATGCACGATATTTATGCTTGATAATTTCTGATATTTTGTTGTTATTTACGTTATTTTGTATGGGCGTGCCTATGATATTGTGTGCGTGCATGTGATAAACATCGAAACGAGTATGCTCTCTTCCGAGCACCGTACCTTATTTGGTAGAACGTTGGTTTCGTATTCGGGAGGACCTCGGCTCGGTACCAGCGGCTGACTGTCCTGACTTAGGTTTTCCCAGCGTTTCCCTCAGTCACGCCAGGCATATACTGAGATGGTACACTTCGCATCAAAAATATTGCGACAGTGAACACCGTGCAGCTAGGTAACACAAATGGCACCTTCTTATCCCATAATCGTTTCTAGTAAACAGACCCCCTCTTTCTCCTTCCTTCGTCTCGGCCATACTAAAATCGGCAAACATCATGAACATGTTTTTCTTTTAAAAAATAGACATGTATCAGTATCGATAAAATGAAAGCGAGACGAATCAATATACATAAGTTGATCAATGGAGAAATTTAAACATACAATGAAACATTGAAACCGATGGATGTCTGTAAGACAGAGGCAGAGAAATGAGAGAGAGAGTGAGAAAAAGAGAAGGGGAAATAGAAGAAGAAGAAGTACAGATAAAAAATATGGAATTTAAACGTAGTAAAAAATATTAAGTTCAGTTCCCACAATATAAAGTTTAGTTCCCACAAATCAAATCTAACAGCAAGAGAGAAGTGATTTTATATTTTTGCAGGGTTATTCGAATATATAAAGGGTGCTTCTAAAATTCATTAAATCACTTTCAAAATGGAGACCAAACTTGGTGGTCAGATTAAATACTTATGATTTCCAGTGAAACTTCAGAGTTTTGATACACATCTAGGATAATGTTAAATGTGTAACACACATTGTTTGTTTGCGCGGGGTTAGTCTGCAAATTATCTGGTGTTTATTAAACATACTAGTTCGGAATACTTTGTAATCAAGGATGCTGCCAGGATTTTCAGATTGGTGGCGTAAAGTCAAAATTGGGAGGGTGGACGTAGAGTTTTGCATAGTTTCTATCAACTTTTGTCCGCAATATGTTAAAGTTGGGGGTAGTCTCGAGGTTTTCCGCTGACGTCTCCTACAGGGGCCGGGGTCTAGCGGAATCACTGATTGTAAAAAAAAACGGTAGATACTGTAGGCCATGCTGACCCATTGATTCGATTTATACTTGATGACCCGTAGGGTGAAGAAGAGATTTTAATTATTTCATTCCGTTTGAACAATGTTTCTTTAAGGGGAGACCAGGACCGGAGATGTGACCCCGAGAACAAGAAAAATACAACTCCGAAATTCTCAGTTAAATAGGGTTTACATACCGGGTCAATCGGGTTATCACCGGGTCATCGAAAGTGACCCGAAATTGGCTCCGGAAGACGCACAAAAGGAGAGAGTGTGTGTAAAGTAGGAGAAAAATAAAGATAAATAGATAGAGAGAAGAAGAAGAGAAAGACGCAGCAAAGATACGATAACAATGCAGCAACAAAGAGAGGAAGAGAAAGAGACCAATGAAAAATATTAAAATTACATTATCATTATGCTAAACAGCACAGGCACTGTTTACTCGGATTCTGACCAGTGATGCTTCGTAGGTTCTCCATAGCCCGGAGATAAATCTGTTTGAATACTTCAGTGTATGCGAAAAAGAAACTGGCTGGTGGGGAATCGAACGCAGGTTTTCAAATTAGAAGTCCCGCACGCTAGCGATACTCCACAGTTGGCTGTATCCAAAACTTGCTTAACATGTTATGGTGTTTCTTTCTAAGAATAATAACATGAAAAGTGCATATTTCTGATCAATGACGTGTTGTTAACTTTCCTCGTAACCCCCTGAGACTTGATTTGAACTTTCCCAACCAACATTCGCAAATCGTCTTCCTAGCTATAGTGACTCAGTTGCTCCACTCCACAGTCGGAAATATTCTCCGTTTTGTATGAGAAGAGATGATTAGATTATTCGCGGTTGCTTTGTAAAAAATTCTTTAGCTTGAACAGGATTTGAACCCATGTTAGTTTGCTTTCGGACTGCAATATCCAGCGCGTTTCCCAAAATCCATTTTGCCAAAAGCTCAACACCTATGAATAACCAAGTTCAAATGCGAGGAAAATGTAAAATTGAATATATGCGTTTAATTTGTCTGTATGTATTGTGTGGTAAGTAAACACATGTGTATGTATGTCCTTTTTGTCATGTCAAATTATTAAATGAATATATTATTGCAGTTTTACGAACAAACCCAGCTTAGGATAAGTATTGCTACATTAAGATACGATCATTTATTGTTGTCTATTTTAACTAAACCAGC
>JAGDQP010047364.1:0-15046 GCA_022664845.1 Lepisma saccharinum
AGAAGGGCTAAAAAGTTTTACACCGCAATGGATAATGCCAAAGCCACTGCAGATGAAACAACTGCAGTACTCGCATTCGATTACATGCAAAACATGTCCCTTCCAAACATTCCAGTGCAGGAAATCTTTTATCTAAGACAGCGGTGAATGTATATCTTTGGTATCCATGATCTAAAATGAAAGCAGACAAAAATGTACGTCTACCATGAGGGCAAGGGTAAGAAAACTCCTGAATAAGTTTGCAGTTTCGTGCTAGATTACATCTCTGCGCTGCCTAATACAGTTACCAAACTGAGACTGTTCAGCGATGTGGTTGGCAAAATCGAAACCATACCATTATTCGATTTTTGTGCAATCTCGTAGAGACTGGGAGATTTGAGAATATTATTCACTACTTTCCTGTTCGTGGCCATTCTTTTCTGCCCTGCGACAGAGACTTCGGCCTGATAAAAGGGACCATCCGTCATTGCGATAGAATTTACATGCCGGAACAGTACGCTGAGCTTATTCGTTTGTCAAGCACGCAGGGAAAGATCGACGTAAAACAAGTGTCTACTAAAGAGATTCTTGACTTCAAGCAGTGGTGGCCTAGCAAGTATAAGAAGAGTTGCATATCTGTCGAGACATCCGGAAGAGGAGTGTCAAAGGATGACAAAATTCAGTTTAAGGTAGCAAACTACAGACAGTTTGAATACAGATTAGACATCCCAGGAAAGGTAGTCTTACGACAGTACATTGACAACGATCTCGTTCGACATACCTTCAGTCTAGCGAAGCTTAATGAAGAAGATCGAACCCTTCCTTCAACTCCGACATACTCAAGTGGCCAATGTCCGATAAATGAGAAGAAACTCGAAGATTTGAACAAACGTCGTCAATACCTGGCAGGATACGAAGAATTCTACGACCAGATTGCTGCGTGGTCATCGACAAGTTCGGACGATATTGAAGGGGGTTACTTTGATGACTTAGCCCACCAAATGGGCTGATTTTCATTGATTGCTTTTCTACTAACGCACACAGTAAAGAGTTCAATAGTATGTTGCATTTTATTAACCCTATGAAGTCCAAGGGGGGGGAGGGTCTGCGAACCCACTAATATGTATTTGTTTATAAAAGACGTGGTTTGGTCTATCGTTACCTCTTTGATAAATACATATCACTAATGTGCATTTGTGTTTAATCACTTGCAAGTTAAACATGATTTTGCAGTACTGGGTTCATCGAATCCTATTTATATCGGGAATATCGGTATGCAGGGTGACACGTGTTATTGACAGACAATGACCAACTTTATCTAACCTAAACTAATCTAACACAACCTACGCTAACCTAACCTAACCTGAACTTCCTATTGGGCAATATTTGTTTCACAAAGCATATTAGTTTGTAAAATAATGCTGGCCCTCCAGAAAGTCAACATATGCCTGCGAAAATTATGTACAAGGGTTTATACAGTGGGTTCGAGGAGCCCCCCCCCCTCACTTTGACCTACTTGATACCAAACATCTCTACTTAATTCTGAACACATGTGTTGAATTTTCTTCAGTTTATACGCCATGTTGTGCATTTGTTGCAGAAAGGGCGTGTGTTCCGGAATTTTGTTCAGGATTTACTCAACACTGTTTGCATTATAAACAACACGTTTCCTACTATTTATTAGCTCTTGCCAAGCCTTATTAATAATAAAAAGATCATGGCATTCATTCTTACCTCGTTCGAGCTGAACGGTTATTTTTACCTTTCTCAAAACTATGTTTTTGTTACATATCTGCATCAACCTATTCAATTAGGGTCTACTAAATGACAAATCATTCAAAGTACGTTAAGGTCTACCCGATTAGTCATGACATTGCACATTTCTTGTTTTACTGTACGACTTCTCTTCTTGTCAAGGAATTGGATTCTTATTCTTTATTTTTGCAATCAATCATACATTTTCGTACGCTACGTGTGAGAACATAACAACGTGAATTCCGTTTCTAATTAAAAGAGGGATAAGTAGTTTCTTTGCTAGAAGATTTTATATTCGTTTATACAGGGTGTACTAAAACCTCGGGGGAAAACTTTGGGAGGTGATTCCCGACATCGAAACAAGTAAAACAATCCTATTAACATGGGCGACATTCAGCTTCGTTTTGAAGATTCCAGAGCGTTATCAACTTGAAGTCCAAAGTCGACACTTTAGAATGGGAAGGAAATTAATAACTCTCACTAAATCAGAAACGACACATTGAATAAAAATCTCGTTTCCGGAAATTTGTTCTGAACAACATCAGGAGAGGATATCAGGAGTGAAAACACGATGTTACCGGCTAGTCAGTGTTGGCAACCTGGTGAAAGATTTAAAATTTTCTAATGTCCCTACGTGGTGTTATTGAATATTTAGCATTCTTCTGGTGATAATAAAAAAACGTACGTAAAACACACACCACAGCGATGTAAACTATGAATAAGACAAAGGTTGCGATCTTATATAAACTATGTGTTTTCCTATCCGTGTCGTATCCATAGGTTGCAACATTGGTGTGAGCTTTACGTATGTTGTTTAGCATCACTAGAGGATGACAAATACCCAGTAATTCGATGTAGTGCCATTTTAAACAATAACGTTATACGAAGTTGGCAGCACTGACAACCCAGTGATACTCCTGATACCCTCCATCTTGTTAGAAATAAGTTTCCGGAAACGACTTTTTCAGTCAATGTGTTGATTTTCATTTCTTGAGAATTATTAATTTATTTTCATTCTAAGGCATAGAATTTGAGCTCCAAGATTTACCTTCAAAATAAAGCGGAATTTCACCCATGTTCATATGATTGTTTTTTTTTTTTACTTGTTTCGATGTTAGGAATTACCTCCCGAAGCTTTTACTCAAGGTTCTGTTACACCTTGTATACGTTATATCCTCCTGTGTGCTTTGATGTTCAAGTTCTTTACTTGAATTTTATTTATTGCCTTTAGGTATCTAAGGCTCAGTCTGGGATTGGGGAGGGGTAATGATATTGAAGGTGTCCTCCAGGGCATGTATTCTAGGTACCATTCCGGCACTTGCCTGGTGTGACTAAAAAAAAAACACTGGAAAACTTCAGTCAGAATGGGCGGCTACTGAGATCGAACCCATGACATCCCGAATGCTACGCCAACGCTCTGTCACTGAGCTACGGCGGCACGGTCAAGTTCATAACTATTCTTCAAAAGCGATGGCAAAAAAAAATATTAAAATTTGGACCAATTCAATCCAATCATGTCTTCAAAAGGAGCAGTAGAGAAAGTTTTTTCTTGGGGTCAAGTGCTCAATCACAACTTATTAACTACAAATGCTTCAAACAGGATATTCAGGACATACACTCGGCATCCAGCGAGGATAGTAAAGATTCTCAAGCCCCTATTTCTAAATTTTTTGCAAGAAGGATGGCAGAAACATCAGTGCTGATGACACACATCCATGGTCATTTCTACTTGTATAGTTCATTAAAATAATACGGGACGAAAACAGTCTCCTACAAGTATGTGGAAACTGCTCAAGGCGGGCGAAGTAGATATGAACAATGATACTCATATAATGTGTTTTGAAAGATTGATAGAAATGATAATCTATTCAAAACAAATAAAAGTGACTTAAGTTGCATTCTACTGGAACAAATTATGTGTAATTTACCCACACCTTTCTTCCAAAATGTCGAAAAAGGAAGTGTTAATATGAATTTCCATCCTCTGTGGATGTTAGTGAAATTTCATAGCTGCTTGATGAAAATTCATTTTACCATTTCAGACTAGTGACTAATATTTGTTTGATGTGATTTTTAATACGACTGTTATTTGCGTTTTTTGAATTCAGTTCAGAGTTATTTGCATTTGTGGAACTGTAATAGCATGTGTAAACTATATGCAGTACTAGGAGACAGTATATGTGATAATAAGAAAATAAGAGAGAATGATTTTTATTTTTCTTATATATTACAAAATTGTTTGTGTGAAATTCGAACTTAGTCCCACCCGTCGTAAAGTGATGTCCCAAACGTGACACTGAAAAAAATGCCCGTTTAAATTGCTTAGGGAATGACTTTTCCCTACCTATATTACATATGACTTCCAATTCTTACTGAACCCAAAACAAAACCAAAATTTCATTATCAATTTTAAATTTTCAGAGTTTTAGTCACTGTTCCTATTGTAACATGATTATGTTTTTTTTGTCCCAACCGTAACGTCAATATTTAAACTCTTAGTTTAGTTAATAACATTCTGCCACTTGATATCAATATCTCTACGTTAATTTTAAGCGTGCAATGAAAAACACGTCAACATAATTTACAGTGATTTATCTATTCATTGTTAAAGCAACGAAAATGTAGTTGAACTGTCCCACCCGTAACGATGGTAGAGCCCATATGAATAATTTACTGAGAGCTTGCTTTCAGCACAAGGGTGACTTCTGCAACAACTTAAAGGAAAAAAAAAAATACTTTATTATACTGTGAAATCAGTTGTAACCGACCAGCTTGAACCGGTATCATTTTTACACTACATGACCAAGATGCCAGTAAACCTCCATTTCCCCTTCAAACAAAATCAGTAAAGTTAGTGAATTTCTTAAAATAAGGCTGGCTAGATGGTTGTTTCAACAAAAATTGTAGTTCCATCCTCAGAAACTTACATCCTCTTTCAGAGTGTTAATAGCAATTCAAAGAAACCAAACAAGCATAATCACTCATGTATCATGAATTGAAATATCTTCAGAAATGTATTAAAATCGAAAGTAAAAAACTCAAATCACAGGAACGTAACTTATTGACAATAAAAATGAACTAACCAAGGGTATAAGTGCCACAAGCAGAGAACGTTTTTTCTGAACAGAGAAATGAAAAGTGGGAACGTGAGGAAACTCAATGTATGCATATGTAATTAACTTATACGCCTCTTTGACGTCATTGCGTAATTAAGGGTCAGTGTATGATGGATGATAATTATGTATGTAAAATTAGTTAAGGAGGTGATGTTAGAGTCTGACGAGAACACACTAATAAACATAGGAATGGCAAGTTTTGAATGAGGAGGAAGAGAGATAGCTCTTTAGTATCCGGACGCATCGAAACCGCTCAAGGCTGCCGCCGCTACACAGGACTATAAACACCATAACGACGCATAATTGAACAGACGATGCAAAAACGTTAGTAGCCAAGAATACGAAGAGCGTCCTTTTGCTAGAAAAAATTTATGTGTGGTTGCAGAAAATGCCCAGAAGTTCTTCGCCAACATTTAACTTCGTTTTCCCTTATTCTGCATCCTCTCTTCGGAGAAAAAGTGGTTCATGGCTATTTCAAGTAGCCGTCTACAGGTAGGTAATAGTTTTACGTCAGGATATCTGCACCGTAAAGTAACTCTTGAAAAACATATACGTTTGATCACGTTTGAATCTTGGCATATGCGTTGAAAGATAATTAACGGTTATTACTGGTTCCTTTGAAAATATTGGGTAAGAGCAAAACTTCAAACTGTTTTTGACATGTTACAGATTAGCGGAGTAGTGGCCTCACAAACAGCTCTGACAGAGCATTAATCAGTAGCCACTTAGTCGGGGAAAAATTTGAGCAGGCACATACAGTGAAGTTAGACGAGAAGACAGGGACACTGTATCATATAGACGAAACAGATTAGAAATGATCTGTTCTTGACACACATCGTCACGGTTGATGAAATGTAGGTTCCGTAACGGAACATAAAACATAAAAAAACGTGTGTTGTGTTTTTCAACCACTTAGATCGACGTCTAAATTAGAACATCATCCCAACAAGGTAATGTTGAGTATATGGTGGAATGTCAAAGACATAATTTGATACGAGGTCCTGGAACCTAATCAAACCATTGATGCCTTCTTATATGTCAGCACTTGTAAACAATGTGAGCACTACTACGACCGAAGCGGACAGACTTCTCGATGATAATGCCAGCTCACATGCTGTTGTAAAGACCTTTCAAAAATATATGGAATTTGGATGTGAGATTTAACCCCTATTCTGTTGATGTGTCCCCTACAGACTACCTTCTATTTCGCGTTTTGCAGAATTACTTCACTCGGAGTGGATGCCGTGAAAACTGTCGTAAAATATTTGTTGGACTCCAATCGTCACAAACCGCCCAGGTTGCTGTGCGGTCTAAAGCGTTAGGCCAATGATTTGAAGGTCCTGTGTTCGAACCCCGGCAGGAGCATGGATGTTTGTGGACTTTAACTAGGTGTAAATGGTCAAATCGTGACGGGCCAAAGTCAAATATTACTAGACAGGAACATATAAAATAAAGTTTACCAAAATGTTACCAATCCTCAGGACTTCTATTGGCGTGGCATTTATCTCCTACCAGAAAGGTGACAAAAGACCACCGATTGCGGTGGTAATATGCACAATCCTAGGTAAGATTTTTTTTCTGTTGTTCGCACCACATGAAACAGATGCTATTAGGCGTTCCCAAAACAATTTATGAAGACCGCGAGCTGTAATACTGAATTATTCAAAAGACCAAAACCAAACATGGATATTTCGATGAGTAGAAAACAAGATTAATACTTTAATACGTATGCGTAGAATATTTCTGCACCAAGCACTTCCACATAAAATGAATTATAAAAGTCACGTTTATTATTTGAAATGTGGTAGTATCGTTTAAAGAACTTGTCGTAACTGTAATTTCACAGGAACCGCAAAATGCAGTAGTTTTAGCTCTGTGGGAAACAAAGGGAAAATAAACTTTTTTTTAAAAAAAAAATCCTATTTCTAACACAAACAAACTATGTATACAATGTGCCACTAAACGTTGGAACCATTCCTACTTTCAGAGCTACAAGTGCTTAACTTTTAACATATTTTCTCGACACGTAATAACACACACACAGAGTCGGCGTAGCAACTTGCAATAAATGTTGCACGAAAAGCATGACGTAAGCCAATTTTGTGACATCAGAGGCCTCTTGAGATGAGATTCATGTGTGTGTCCATAGCACAATGTCAACACAAGTAGAATTAAAATGCTTTTGTAGGGTGTCTCTTCTCAATAACTTTCCTCAGTCACAGACGTTGCTCCAATACAGTCTTTCGAGTACAAGTCAGATTATGATTTGCCATACAAAATTAACTTGTAATATTCTTACATTTTAACGAATGAAGTGCAAACATTGATCGTTTGTAACTCCGATAATATGCAGATTGCATTACCTCTGGAAAAAGATCTTCTTTACTTTGTTTTATATAATAACATAAAAAAGTTGAAGTGAGGTTAATTATTTCATTATCTAAATAGAGACAATAAATACACCAAAATGTGTGTAAATTAAATTATCTTTGCTTTCACAATTATTTTTCATGAACCAGCGGCCGATCGTCCTGACTTAGGTTTTCAGGGAATTGTTTGAGTCACATAAAGCAAATACCGGAATGTTACCTCCAACTTAGATCCAGAGCGACTCCTTCCAGTATAATTTTCCTTATTCTTTCATGGTCTGGCATAGATGCCTATAAGTCATATATATGATATGGCATCATCCTTGTATGTGATGATGTAGTTATATAACGCGATTCACTTTCCTTAGTAGCCTCTCTAACAAATGTTTATATATTATCGTTTCAGTGCTGAAATAAGAAAGCATCACAGACTGTAACACGAAGTTACAATTTGTTTCTTTGATGCAGTTTCTGCTTTGGTATGACTTTTCCGGGAGACGAAATTATGTGTAATAATATGTGAGCATATTGGTAGCACAATATCGCCTTCAGTACATATATATTTTATCTTAGCGTGCAATTTACATTCAGTAATGAGATGTCTCATCTGTGTAGAGAGTTCTGACAGGTTTTCTTAGATAAATAAGATAAACTATGCCACGCGACCTCCCTTTATATTTTCTTGTTATAACGAGGTCCCCACGTATCTTCATGACTTCCAGAAATCAGTCATTCCTAGCCATTTCATTATACTCTCTGCATATGAATTTGATCTCTTTCTTTCCTTTTTACTTTCTTTCTCTATCTCTCTTTCTCAATCATGTACTAATAGCTATACTTGAGATCTTCTCATTTCATGCAATATAATCCTTTTGGCTTCGGATTTCTGTCGGGGTGCCGCAGCCCAGAGCAGTGAGTACATATGGCAACAGGCGCTGATAATGCTTATGCTGTGCTGGTCTCCACTCTCACCCGACTTAATACCGTACATTCTTTTCGAGCACTTGTATGTAGTCCAATAAGTCCTACAACAACTTGTTGAGTTTTTCTACATTACTTTAAAATTGCATGTCAATATGTAAAATATTATAGCTATAGAACACTCATGAGACCGCTCCAATCATTTGTAATAAACCTGTATTTTTCTATCTATCCGCAGCGAGCGGGCTCAGTCGTAGAGAGTTAGTTTAGCACGTCTATATACATTGAGTTTAGCATTCGGGACGTCCTGGGATCACTCCTTCGGTCGACCATCGTGACTAAATGTTTGCAAGTTTTTTTTTCCTCCATATCTAGTAGATGCTATCTTCAAGTTAGGCTTTGGCCGACTCTTCCCGCATCCTATCCCTTCCTTATTCTGGCATGAAACTTAGTTGCCTAATGGTTTAAATAAAATTCAAATTCTATCAGTCCCGAGATACGCATGTAGCTATCTATGTATCTAACCTCGCCAGGCACTTTGTTTAAAATATTTTAAAAAACATTGTTTAATTATTTATCAAAATTCTGTTTCAAATTACTCTTTTGCACACCCAGTCATTGCAGTGATAATAACTGTTTTGTTATTTCTAAAAAAAAATAGTATGCAAAATCAGACGAAGAAAATAGTACCTTAAATACTTTAAACACGTAGTCTTATTTTAAATGTTACATTGTAATTTATAAATGTGTGTTACTCCCTTCCTTTTTACCCCTTAATCCATTTGAATAGTGTATTGTAATATGTTAGTACCTAATTTTGTCACAACATGCGTTATGCCGTTCATTATTTTGATAGTAAAGAACTGAAAATAAATGCTTGTGTATCCTTTAGAAAGTAGAATCTGTTATTTTTTTTCTGGGTGATACCCTATTTCCATTACTCACCAAGTCAGAGAAACCCACAAAATTACTTACTTTTCTGGCTAAAAAATATTGAAGAATTATGATGATAAATGCCTGAAGAATAGTTTATTTAAACATATTCTGGATAACGTAGGTACAAAAATTGTTTGAGGCAACCTTGACGGTTTTAGGTCTCAGACGTCAGGCTAGTATCCAAGATGTTCGGGATTCGAATACTAACATGGATATTGATATCTCGCTTTTTAAATCATAGAAATATGACATTCATATCGGCAAATGCAGAAGCAATAGTTACTAAAATAAAACTTCAAAATAAGTTTGTCTAAGTTGTAAAGAAGTATGTTTCCAGAACACTTACTTGATTTCCGGAAAGATAATAAGCGTATCAGATATTTACGTACTATATTATAATTTGACTTCCTAGGTAGCACCACGATCAACGAAAATTTGAAAACAAAATTAGCTTAAAAATATGTTAACATAACACATCATTATAAGATAATTTTGTACGTTATTACCACTCTTAAACAAATGTTCTGTATTATTGTTAGGTCTTGTAAACGTTAGCATGTTTCTAACATTTTCAATACGTTTCCCCGTTATCAATAACTAAATATTAAAGTACATTTTATTTCTTTGCCTTAATGTGACTTAATCCGTTTGGCAAATACAGTTACATTTGGGAATTTGGCCTATTAGCGATAACTACAAATATAATGTATGACAACGTGAGGAATTATAAACTAATATTTAAGGCAAAATCAAACCCATGGGATGTGCGATCTACTTCAAGGTCTGAAATTATCCAGGGAAGAACTGTGATAATGTAAAATTATAAAAAGCGTACCTAAAGTGTGATTGAATACTAAAGTAACATGAGTTTGACGTGGGACTACTTTGTACTAAAAGTTTCGTGTTACAAAAAAGAAAACGCGTATCCTTTGTTATGTCACTAAACCACTCCTGACATTTTGTATGCGTTTCTATTCAGATGAATTAGGTCCCTTTAAATAGTTTTAAACAACATTAAATGAAGACTTAACCCATGTATAACACACATGAAAATGCGTATTTAGCTCTTGCTCACTAACGAGAGGTGTTTTCGCCTTCGCCTCAAACTAAGCGTTTTACTAAATAGCACTCAGTCCCAACTGGTAGCATGAAGCTCTTCACTAAATTTTCCACAGTTTTAAACATTCACCAGTATTCTAATCTCGCAAACATCAATGCCGTGAACACGAAATCTTACACGTTTGAAAATGTTCAAGTGACAAAAGAGAGTTGGTTAAAGTAACCCCACCTGGCGTAAAGAACCCTCGCTGTACGTTAACGTTTAATAATTTTAAATTTTTAATATATCCGGTCAATGCATGCAAGTGAAAACTAATATTTAACTGAAGTATTTCATTAATAACTGGTCTCAGGTAAAGTGCTTGAGGCAAATAAGACACAGATAAGAAAAATCATCTTTTGCCAGACTGTTAATAGGTGTATGCAATGATTGTTGTATGGATACATTTACCTTGAAGATTCATTGTCATAATACTTGTGTTAGATATTGTTTTTATTTCATTCTAATTTCATTTCATTCTAAAACTTATACGTAGGTTTTGGAAACCTTGCAAATTGGCGTTACTGTCCAGCTTGGTAGGAAATAATTCCCACTACAAATATAGTAAATCTAGGGTAAGCTAACTAGAATGAAAATTATGATACTTCATAAAACACATTCGTAAGACACTACAATAGTTCAATATATTTAATATTTCACAAAGATCCTATTATAATGAACTGTTTCTTTATGGAATAATGTTCCTAATAAAATAGTGTGTTTTTCTCTTCTTATTCAATTAACATTAATGAATATCTTATTGATTATTTTTCTCTTGCGACAAACTTAAGGTAAATATATTATTACTAGCTATATCCCTCACTACCTATAACACAAAGGCCTGAATAAAATATGTGTGACCTCAGTGGGTGTTATCATAAATTTCGACCTTCTCACTTTAAATTCAAATATAAATTGTCGAATGAAGTAATACTTCAATGCCTTTGCTCTTTTAATATTCAACAAAAAACGCATTTGTAAAATTATCAAACAATAAATTAATAGTTAAAACACTAGTTAGCAATAGGCTTTTCATATGAAAAGCTAGGAAATCCGCATTAGCAAATCAGACAGTTTCGTGTCTCAACCCAAAATAAACTAATCGGTACCGACATTTTCCTGTCTTTTAGTCTGGAGGAAGGAAGATCAACAGAGTTTCCAAGTTCCAAAATCATACTAAGGAAGTATATATTTTCGAAAGTGTGCTTCATTTCCCTCGGACCTTATTAGCCTCAAGTATCTTAGATGTTTCTAGTTCACTGATCATTAACATACATGGGGTGTAACACACAACATATTCCTAACGCAAACCATTTAAAAAAAAAGACTGGTAAAATTTGGTGGTGCTGTTTGCAATTTACTTTTTGCTAGGCTTTTAGTTTCTTCCTCGTTGCCAGCTAATAATTGTGTTTAAGGCCTGATATACATTTTGCAATACACAACATATCACCTTATCACATACGTGCGCCATGTTGATGCAAAGGACGTTCGCCTTTTTAAGAAGAAAATGTTAAAGCTTAGCATGACGAATTTACCGTCATCTGAACAAATTTGACCACATTTTAAAAATACAGTTTCTGGGAGCAGCTTCGAAACATATTGATCACAGTAATGAGCACATGAAATGGACAACTTGGAGAAAAATACCGAGACCAATTTCTGAACCCCCTTCCCGACAGATTAAAATTAAGTAGGTATAAACCCTACATACCTATAAAGAATATACTTTCTTCAAAATAAAGTCTTACAAAATCTACTTCTAACAACGGGGATGTGACAGAGGGTGACTTTGTAAGTTAAGTTCCTGATCGAACTACGTGGTTTCTAAGAGCAGAACAATGCAAAGATGCTCACATGGACCGGACGGGAATCAAAGCGACTACCTCTGGCGTCAGGGGTGACCGCGCTACCCGCCAGTAGAACGTATCTAAAAACTAGTTGAGGCTACCTATCTACCACAAGAATAAACTTATTTCAACTAGTCTTTAAAAATAAAAAAAAATATAGTTCACAATACTGTTATCAGATACCGCCATTTAAAACCTGTATTTAGTACGTAACTTTGCATCAGTAACTCAGAAAATGTATATTTTAAGTAAGACGTCATTTCTCTCCCTCCTAAGAGAGTAACAATAGAAAAAAACATAGAGATGTCAGAGAGTTTCTTCCTTCTTTCCACATCAATCTGTTTCACTTTACTCTTAAGATCAAGGCATCGAAAGTGCATACATTAAATTACTACGCAACATTTATCTGCGTGTCAGATCTGTTAGGACTACATCAAGATAGTGAAAAATTCATGGTTTGTAAAGGAATAAGCCAAGGAGATTTAAATTAAAGTTGAAATAAAAGTCAGTGGTAAATACCTTAATCAGCTACGATTCGAAGAGGATATAATCATGTAGATTCCAGTGCAGAAGATTGGATGTGCAGAGAAATGAAAGTTCAAAAATAAGACTTGAATTTGAGTAAATGAAAAGTAATGTACAGTCAAACTGCTGTAGGCTTAGTTGATCAGTCCTCGTTGAACCTAGTTGGCGTTTACCTAGAGCAGCTCAAAACATCGAATTCCAAGTTGATTGATGAAATAAATAGAGGATGTAAAAATAGCAGGAACTTGTTCTAAAGTAAATTAAAGATTATTTTCAAAAACGAACTCCAATGTGTCTCAAACGTAACTTTATAACCAATGTGTCTTATCCGTGTTATGAAACGTGCACATTGAATGCCCAAAGGACAGAAAGATTAAGAGCTACACAAAGAGTAATTGAGAAATGCATGTTAGGAATAACTAGGAGGGACAAGAAAGAAAACAATTCGATTCGCACCCAAACAAAGATAAAAAAATGTAAACAAAACTACAAAGAAGATGAAATGACGATAGGCCTGGGTACATATAAAAACAAACAGATGGTTGTTTTACATTGAATTCTCAGAGTAAAGAAACGTTCTAGATGACATTCGAATGGAAGCAGATAGAATCACTTTTTCAGGAGCTACATGGATGAGAATAGCAGCAGATTGAGATACGTAGAAAGAAAAGTGGAGGTCTTCCTCCAACAGTGGATATAAAATGACTGAATTGACGATGATCGGTGATATATCTATCTATTTATCTAAACTCAGACACACCTTGAGACTCCAGAAAGTCACCGGATCTCTCCCGAAAGTTATTTCAAGATACGTTATTGTCCGGCGCTCGAGGTTCCTGAGCAAAACTTCGTCTTCGCGCTAAGTTAGTTTGTTTAACCTACATCGAACCGTATGGAAACTTATCGCTGAGACTGCAACATTGTCTAATATGAATTATCTGGGTTCAATATCAGTGGCCGCGCATCTTGAATGAAATTTATTCCAGGGATTTTTCTCAGTCAAACCATGCTAACGCGAGGATGGTATCTACAGTCTATGCCCTGGCAGATTACCTTCCAATATGCTCTAATATGCCATATCTCGACATTAACCTGAGATGCCTAAACTATAAATGTACGTTTAAATTCAACATTATCCAATTAGACAATGGTGGTGTAATTGACAAAATATCCAACCGGCAACTGGGAGATCTGAGGTCGAGCACCTTTCACGTCAGCCTTCAAGTATTCTCTTAATTTCGACGTTTATAACACATACAATTATATTCTGAAAAACAGCTTTGTACTAATTTCAAAGTAACTTCTCACTAAATGTAGTTATTTCGCTGAACATCCTGTAATGCAAGTCCATTTACTGCTCCACAAGTTATACCAATTCCTCGACATCCTATGGACGTCCACATTCTCCTACACATGGGCATCCATTTTTTGGACATATATGGAACGTCTACATTGTCCAACACGTGGACAAAATGGATACCCATTTTATAGACATTCACCATTTTCGTCTTAGGGACATTCATTTGCTGGGCATCCTGAGGACGACCACAATGTTTTTGTTCGTTGACTTCACTTCCTGGAGATCCAGTGGACAGCCACACTGTCCGTCTTTAGGATCCTTTTCCTAGACATCAAATAGACGTCTACAATGTCTTTCACATGTACATCAATTTCCTGGATATCCATGAACGTCCACAGTGGACGTTTTAGGGACATTTAATTTATGAACGTGTTGTGTACATCCACTGGACGTCCACGAATTCCTTGTTCGGGACTTCCATTTTCTTTACGTCCATGGGATGTTCATTTTACATTCAGTATGTCCATAGACATGAAATGGACGAAGTAGGACATGATACGTATGGGCGTCCTGTGCTACTAGGGATATGTCTGGTAATAGAATTGCTTTTGGGAGAGGTCCAATGGCTTCCAGAGGAATCTGAAGTGTGTCAGAGTATTGTCTATTAAATATATATAATTACGCATAAAACTATGTATTTTGAAGAACCTGGATTTCCGGACCCACTCCTACATACTTCACTGGCACGGGGCACCGAATGGTTAGAAACACCTAACTACATATGAGCTTTGTAACGTGGATAGTCAGCGGGATAAGAATGAGGGTGCAACTGAGTTCCTCTCCAAGGAGAAAAAAATGCATTGCTTCGCTCTATTATCATGATAAAGTATAGTGACTTGAGCCTTGTCATATTTTACTTCTTCATATCACTAAAACGTGACAAAATTAACAGCTCCTGTATCGACTTCAAGTCATGCCTCTGTTTAAAAATCTGTAACATATTAGCAGATAACATAAAAAGATAAATAAAACAGTAGCACACAGCGATGCTCCGATAGCCTAATAAGGAGAGTGATGGGCAGAGCATCAGACGATCGGAATTTAGAACCCCACCGCAGACATGCTCTCTCTTATTGCGTTAGTTGATGCGCTAACGTAACCTCTTAGAAAACAAGAAAGCTAACAAAAAGAAAATAACA
>JAGDQP010047365.1:0-15046 GCA_022664845.1 Lepisma saccharinum
ATAAACACTGGTAATTAATTTTGTTTTACTTCTTTTGACTTCGTGCAACAAATGTGCCACCGAATAATGTTCCCGTGGATCAAAGAACTTCACTTTACTTTTTTGTACAAATTCGAGATGTCTTTTACGGTGAAATGTTAATAATAGCGCTTTATATTTCTTTACCTTAGGCAATAATAGGCGATTCCAGATAGCATATTTTTGAACTTCTAAATAACAGCGATAATAAAAGCGATATTTACTTCGCAGGTCCCTTTTTTGATTATAGGTATACCATCGGATAAATGATTGAATTTTAGGTTTACAGAACTTGTACCACCAATCAACTACGTTCGGATATTTGTTTTTTTTGGGTAATCCAATAGTTCCATTTTTTCCTAAATTGTTCGCAAAAAGGTTGCTCTTCCAAAACTGAGTTCGACATTTTAAAATAGCCACAACCTCTTTGGAGAAGGGCCGTTGGGAGCCTTATTTTCATAACCCAACTTAGATGGTCAGACACACAGATCGGGTAACGAAATACTTCTTTCACATTTGATAGACATGCGGCATTACTATAAACCCTATCTATACGGGAACTAGAATTCACAAGTATATAAGTCGGTGCGTAGGAGTCGGGATGTAACAACTGCCACACGTCATGTAACGGGTACTTCTTGCAAAAACACAACGTGAATGTCGGATTGTACTATATAATCTTGAAGTGCTAGTATCCTGGCAGGGCTTAACCCCCCCCCCAATGTTAATACTAGCTATAGTAAAAGTGTGTGTCATGAAGACAGAGAACAACAGGAAATAGCCCCAGGATGACATCGTGGCGCTAATTACTCCCCACTAATTGACCCACTTTTAGTTTGCTCCGTACTGTTGTGCTCGCCGCCACTTCTATACACCCCAAACCGGGTGGTTCGAAGAAACGGCGGGTTCACGCTAGAGGCGGCAGTTCCACTTAAAGAGGCTCGTTTTTTCTTCCCACGTTTACGTTTCTTTTCTTGAATAGAGCCGTCGTCGGAATCACTTGTCACTGCTATATCTAGCTTACCTGGTTCACTGCGTTCTTTGGTCACCTCCTGTGTCGTTGGTGTAACTACTTTCTCCGGGTGTGGAAGAAACACTGCACCTTGCGGGATCTTCAATACTGTGGGGCCACTTTTTTCACTATTTACACTGGGGCCATCACTTACACTGCAAACCCCTTTCTGAGGTTGTAGGTTTGGAATGGGGAGGAGAATGGGGGTTGGGTTCCTGGTGGAGCTGCTGATCCGTATCCAAGTGTTCTTCGTGTTCTTCTTGGGACCGATTCGTTTCCTGGGCAGCTACAACTCCGTGTTCTTCTGGTTGAATAATAGTCTCACCATCTCGTTTTTCAGGGCTGAACACCTGAATCTGCTCACGATTGTCCTATTTTGTCATGTTGTCTGAAACAGATTGCTCGGCTTGCAACCCCTTGACTGGCCCATAAACTTCTTCTACTGACGGGAATTCCACTGATTGGAATTTGGGTTCTTCTGTGTGGTCTGTCAGGGACACGCGGTCTGTAGGTTTAGCACTATTCACTAAACGCTGAGTACATGCTAGATACGTATGTAGGGTACTATTACATTTATAACAACGCTTTGCTTGAGCGTTGTATTGCACTAAATAGCGCTCATGACGTATTTCAACAAACGTAGGTATTGCACGTTGAAGTTGTATATATACTAACTTCCGACCCGTAGGTACACGGTACCTATGACCGGCAGTAAAGAATTCGTCTTTTATCGATTTGACGATTCCGTATTGTGACAACACTTCGTAAATGTCACTATGGGGTTGTTCAGTAGGGACCACTGATAGTTTCACCAATGTTATCGGCTTATCCGCTAATTCCACTTTCACTTTGAAGGTCTGGTACTCATCAGTAAATGGAATTTCGTCAGGGTACCACGTAATATTTGCTCACATAATAACGCAGATAATAATTTCACATAGACACATTTTTTGTAACCGTCAATCTGGATTGAAAGAATTTGTTCTTCCTCGAATCGAAATACTTCATAAATAAACTCATGCACTTTATACGTTACTGGTCGTTGATTAGCTTCTGAAAAATCAAAACGTAAAGTATTCACGCGTTTAACCACCATGCCTGATCCTATCAAACTTCAGTACCAGCACACGGCTCGTTCGCACACAGAGAGTGCTTTATACACGTGCACTCGCCACCGCAGCACGGCTGCGACGCCACACGGCTATGCTGGTCTTCCAACTGGGTGATGTTTTTTCATACCTGTTGTCGTACGACACACGTCACACATGCGCGTATAACTTTCGGACATGAAGCGCCTCGCACAAGCGGGCCACCAGACTGTTACTCGTGTGTCTTCGGCATTTAGGCAGGTGTCTGATATTTAACCAACACCCTGCGGCAACAAAACGACTCCCGGTCGCGGGCAGTATGCTTCACCCCGACGATAATCCAACTGCAATCGGCAAAGGGGTGGCGATCGCGACGAAAACAACCACTCCGCAAAAAAAAAATATCAAAGGAAACACATAGCACTTTGTACTCCTCTCAAAGACATTCCCTTTTCATTTTACAGCAGTCGTTCTCACTAATTTTTAGCGGTGAACAACGTGCAAAACGTATCACTGTACAGCAGGTGAACCGATGGCGGCCGGGCTTCGTCTTGCAGAAAACGACTCGCGACTATTCCGCGTGGGTTGGGCCGCTGAAACTCCGCGACAATTGCTGATAGGGATGTCTCTAGGATGTATAGTTTAGCCGTTGCTAGGGTCAACGAAGTGTCATATTTTGTTTTCGAGTGTACAATCGATGGCACCAAGTCCCATGTCTCTAGGATGTATGGTTTAGCCGTTGCTAGGGTCAACAAAGTGTCACAACATTTGTTTTCGACTGTACAATCGATTACACCACGTCCTATGTCTCTACAATGTATAGTTTGGCCGTTGCTAGGGTAAACAATGTGTCACAACTTTTGTTTTCGAGTGTATACATTAGATTCCACCAACTCCCTTGTCAGTATCTGTATTGCTTGCCTATATGCGCCTACTCAATTGCGTCATAGCCTACTGAATGGCGTCATAACCCCCTATCCTCTGCGTCATCCATATACTATATACCTTTAATATGCCTAGTGACGTCATAGCCCCCTATCCTGTACATATTATCCATATACTACATACTTTTAATATAGGCCGTGACGTCATGGCAGCGTATGTTCGTCTCCTATATGGTCATATATTCCTCAATACTATACTAAAGAAGCAAGCGAGATCTTATTTAACAGGGCAAGGGTAAAGGACATGTGAACTCGCACGATTCCAAAAAGTTGCAAAACGACAAAACTCAGATTTTGACCCTTAATAACTCCCGAAATAAGAATTTGCTCTGATTTTAAATGTCGTCTCGGCCCCCTGTGGGTAGCAGAGATTCAGAAAATATAAACAAATCTTGTGTCCACCCCATAAACTCTGAAAAATTCGAACGGCGGATGCAACTTTGTCGGTTTTCAACTGCGTCGTCACGGGTCTTGCCTCCATTTTGTTCTTTTTTTCTGCCGACACCCAGGTTGCCATGGCAACCAAACCCGATCTAAAACCTGCCCAAAGGACCAACACTATTAACTTTAAATGCGCACTTACTCCTTTATTATAGATAATAATAACTATATAGGCATCATTCATTCAACCAAACACACTTTGCTGGGGGTGGGGGTGGGTTGACCCCCAAATTCTCGAGAACGTCTCCCACTTTTCCTTTTTATGGTGGTAAAAAATCGATCAATACCGTGCAAAACTCCACTTACCCCTCACAATTTTTACTTTACAACCCGCAAACACAATCCTGGCGGAATCCCTGAGAGGCATGTTTATGTGTGTGCTTGTAAGGGCGAGGAGGATTGAATACAAACTCACTGGTGTTAAAATGCAGGCCTTAATTTATTTCAAGCAATCCTCCCTGATTTGTGTGTGTGTGTGTGTGTGTGTACATATTAAAATACCATAATAACTTGCTATACAAAGTATCTTATCCCCGCCCCCAAGTTTCACTATAGCTCCCCGACCCGAAATTTCTGGGAAGATTCATGCTATTACTGACTTGCATTTACAGAACTTCAACATTTTCCTTTTTTAGCTTTTGTTTCCAGATTATTCACGCTAGGTTAGCAGCGAAAACGTCGGTTAAGGCCACGTGAACTTGGTAACAGAATGTGATTACCTTAATTTAGTTAACAATAACATTTTTAATTAATAAGGCGGGAGTTTGTTTCAGAGGCGAGCTGCAAGATACTACCCCGGATCGTTTAATATAGTGATGGTTAGCTTAGGTTCAATTATATTAGCGTAGCTTCTACTGGTTAGTTTAAGCCATCTTTAATAATGAATACCAGCTCCTAAATAATACTGAACATGATGACTTTCCGCACTGGGAAGTATCCAAAGAGCATCCAAGAGCCGGATCAGCCCTAAAACTGAACATCGTTAGGGTTAACTTCAGTTGGGGACCAGCACAAACGGACAAAACTAATCTAACCTTAACGGATAAAGTTTATGACCCGCAGCTTCCGCCAACTATCGAACCATATATACGCTCTGTACCACTTTTTTACGTCCAAATAATAATTATAGACACTTCTATAAACACTTAGTGAAAACCAGAAATCCGACAGTGTTACGGGAAGCTGTTACTTTAAAACTTGAAACTTTATTTGTATATAAGCCAGTCTAGTAACTTTGGACTTTGGCCCATCACGATTTACCTTTCGCTGTTAAAATTCACACCCATGACCCTGCCGGGACCTTGGAGCCGATGTCTTACCGCCGCAGACCGCTCGGAAGACAAGCTGTTACTCACGGTACTTAGTACCGTACGGTTACTATTATTTACATAAATGTTCGCTTGCGTAGATCAGCACATAATGAACATAGGGGCATGAGAAGGAACACTTACGTCGTTACAAATGACACGTACGTTGCTAAAAAAAAAAAGAGCACGCACTTTATCTCGAGCGTGCGAAGATGGATAGTTAAAGTTAGGTTTGCTATTTTTTCCTTCATTATACATGCTTTTTAAAGACACTGCATATACATGGCCCCAGCTCGCAAGAAGCTGTACGTTAGGGTGAGGCAAAATTCAAGAAATGTGAAGAGCAGCTTTTGTCTCTAGTCCTAAAAGTTGATACAGGTAAAGATAATTTCCTATGCAAAATTTCAGATTTTTATGTTTTGATTGAAGGGTCCCAACTTTTTGTTAACAATGAACCCAACATAGACATAAAATAGAAATATCTTTTCTGTTCAGTAAGTGTATTGTTACAAAAACATGAATGAAAAATATTTTTAAAAATTATTACCTAATTATCTGCTTTCAGAAACGCGTGCTTTGTGTCCAGGATTCCAAATTTCCTTCTTAATTCCTCTGATGAAGCAATCATTCCATGTCTGGCTTTATGACCAACAACTTTGGTAGAAACCCTGGAAACTTCTTTAACGACCCGTTCAACTGCTTGTGAATGACACTGAATTCCTATAAATTCCAATGGTCCAATTTCAATCTTTGCCAATAGTTCTTCGTTTGTCACTGAGTTTACAAGTGGAGGTGGCGTTATAACTGAAACATCCCAATCAATCATGTTGTAGTAGGTTTCTGCTTCACGATTAATCATGATACGTATTTGATTTACAAAATTTTCTCACTCCAGCTTGATTGATCGTCCTTGCAACAATTATTTTGTTAACTGCATCTTTTCTCACCTCAATGTCTGGATCTGCAAGAGCTGCAAGAAGAATATTTTCACTGTGGGCAAAATAACAGTTTAACTGAAGAGATTTTATTGCAGCTTCCTGCCTCTCTCTATCGGGTAGATTCCTAACTTTCTCCAAAATAAAGTGGAAGTTGCGTGATCCATCAGTGCAGTTGGAATGGGTTTTTATTTCGAACCAACTTGGAGCATAAACTCTAAGAATGTAGGTTACAAGTTGCAGTAGGTTCCTAGATGGACTTTTTGTACCCATAAATGAACGAAGTGTTCGATTGGCAAGCGTCAACCACCTGGCATGTTTAAGGGTACCTGGAGAAGCAGTTTGTAAACATTTTATAGCAGCAGCATCAGAGTTCTGCTTTCCCTTCTGTACTGCGATGGAAGCTTTCAGCAAATACTTTTGATCAGCACTAAAATCTTTTGTAATATTTACACAAAGTTCCTTGACGTTTCCAGTGACAGGCTGGAAATCAACTATTGGTAAATGCCGTGGATCAAAATTTAGCATCTTTCCAATGGGGCCCAAAAATCCCTTTGGACCAGTTGTTTTCCCATCAATATTCTTAAAAATTTCTCTTACTGGAAGCTCATTGAGATGCAACATACAAATGAGCCACTGTAAAGGTCGATTTAAAGTTGTTTCCAGTCTACGTATAATTCCAGAGTGTTCACCGGTGTTTGTGTTTGTTCCATCACATATTACAGCACACAAAGTATCAGTAGAATCCGTGTCACGTATAACAGAGAGTATTTCCTTTGAAATATCTTCTGCTTTACCACTTTGTGGAGCAATATGATCCACATATTGTTCACTAGGATATGCAATAATAACGTAGTGATCCTCCTTTGTTAATTGTCCTCCATCTGGTCCAAAAGTCTGGTTTCATCTATGCGCCCATCAAAACCCACACAAACTAGCTTGCGCAAATCAAACGAACGAGATTCTGCTCCCTTGTCTCTCCAATAAATTCGTTGTCTCCGCAACTTTGTTGGTTCTAGTATATTTTCCGGTTTATCCAGTTTCAGGTCTTTGAGGCATGCATTTATTAATTTGCATGCATCTCGGTTACTAACGCCAGTTCTTTCCATTATTTGGCTTAAGTTTGGGTACTGATGCCTGTTTTGTACTAGCCGTGTTTCGGAATCTGTGTCTTCTGAGTCGGATGTTCTTGGTTGGTAAAGTGGTTCATCTTCTAAGGTTACATCACTTGCTTCATTTTCTTCAGTAAAACTAAACTGGTAGGCATTGCTTTTACTGGTTATTGGGCTTTCCAAATACTTTTTCCTAAACCGTTCTTCCCGGTTCTTCCTCTCTGTTTTTTTCTGAAGCGAACTCAAAACAATTTTATCAATCGGACCGATTACCATTTTCCGGACCGAAGCCTGATCTACCCAGAAGTTCCACTCGATTTGCGACACTTTTGTAGCGCATTTACACAACTGTCTGTCAACTATTTTGTTCCGGACACACTTGCAAGAACAGATGTCAAATACTTGCTTGAAATTACTGAAGTCCGCCTTGAAGGTAAGTGATGTGCGCTTTGCTGGTGGATACTTTTGGAGCTGTTGGGCAAGTTCTATGAGCTTTTGAAGTTTACCCACAACACTAGAATATCCAATAACTGGAATGCTGGCTTTGTTCCAAATACTGACAAGATCATTAGCCACATATTTTAAAACATCTCTCGTAGAAGGTGTTTCTTTCACCTCTTCAGAGACCATTTTCCTGTAAAACAGGTAGCATTTAACTACTTCTTCCTTCGTTGGGAGTTGTCTTCCAGAAAATACTTCAGGCTGACCAAATAAAGAGTGGTCAGAAACTGATCAAGTTACTGGCCCCTTTGAAGAAGTTGATGTTGAAGCCATAGTCACTTCAGTCAGATAGGCTGTTTTACGATTTTAAAATCTCCTTATATTTGATAGGAAAATATTATAAATATTAAAACAAGGTTTGGTCAAAATATTGTTGCGAGTGTCGGGATAAATCTGCGTTAATACTGCATTAAACATAAATTAAGTTTTATGCAAAACAAAAGAGAAATGAAAAAGGAAAAATTATGATTAAAGTGTGTACCAAAAAAAATTCCGCAGCTACACGCCTCATCTTTGTATCATAAAACTACAAAGATTTTTGTTGCTGCCATCTAGCGAGAGATCCAAAAGTCACAAAATTGTAAAATCATGCCTCAATTCCCAGTTGCGACCCTTAGAAGGGCGATTTTCTTAGGAATTCTATTAAAAATGTGCTTAGCACATGCAAGAGCAGTGATCTTCATTAAATTTGTATAAGTTGATTTTTTTGCCCCACCCTACTGTACATGTCGCTCTTTCACTTGTATTTCAGATTTTCACTACACGGAACTGTATTATCAGAGTCACCGCAGCTCAGTGGTAGAGCTTTGGCGTAGCATTCGGGAGGTCGTGGATTTGATCCCAGCGGCTGCCTATCCTGTTCAAGATTTTCCACTTTTCCTCAGCCACACTAGTTTTCCCTCGATATAAGTCCTGGCTGACAACTTGCCCTATTCCTTTCCCTTCTTCTATACCGACCTCAGCCTTATGTGCCTAAAGGCCATTAATAAATAAAATTAAAACGAAACTTTATTTTGCATTTCGACACTTCTACAAACGTTGGAAATAATAAACTTCTCCTGTAAAATTTTACATTATTTTGCGTGGTATAAATAAATAAAGCCCACCTTAACTAACGCGTTATTGCTCTCTCGTAGTTACTGTGCGTGTTTGAGACAAACGACGAAGAGCATTAGAGCACAGAGTTAAAACTAATACACGATATCCACGCATACAAATGCACATTCCTTCGTTGTTCAAGAAACAATCTACGCTAAATTGAATTTAAGTACATACACTGGCACAATCGTAGTTCACAACTTCTACAGATCGTCAACTACTGGTTCAACCTTCAGAAACCTATTGTCTACTGTCTTGTCAAATGAAATAAATGCGAGCTGCATTTTTTTTACTTATTCCGCACTGTAGAAAAATAACTATTTTCCTAGGAGTCTCTTTACTACGCGTTGTGCGTTCCATTTGAAACTATAAATGGAGCAGTCACAGAAGGTGTATTTTAAAGTCCATGTGCATCGGGTATAGTAAAAAAAAAAATAATCTAACCTGGCTTTTTCTAACATCTTCGTTCGCTATCGCTCACTTGACATACGTCCGTGTTTTTTGTAACAGGAATGGTGAAATTTAAATAAACATTTCACTTGACGTCAAATTACAGTGATTCCGATTCACGAACCTGTGACTTATGTCGTTCGAAAAAATCAGGCCCATCGTAAGTTACAGTAATACCTATTATTATGACCGTCAGTTCTTGTTTGCATTTGAAATTTTCCTTAGTTGGTCAACCACTGGTACGGTCACCCTAGGAGATAACACACTACCAGTGTTCGATTTGTAGCGGAGGGTGGTTGGAATTTCCTCCTTTCTGCTACAATCTTCCCTGGTTCTGTTTAGATATACTTCTAGCATGGTATAAGGATGATCACAAAAAACCGTATAATAAATATTTCACTATTTTTTCCCCTCTCTGGAAATTGTACAAATCGATCACTGCCCATTAGCTACCAAGACCCATTTGTGCAATAAACTAGTAGCATGCATTTTGTAAGCTTTCTGTATTTGCAATTTATATTTTACAACATTCAAATATTGACTGTTACTTACCATAATTCGAAAACTATTTAAACATGACATTATCCAAGTATCCTTTAGAAACCATCTTTTTCTTCATTTACGAGCCACACGGCCATTCGTTTAGTTTCTTTATCACTGCAGGTGTCAATAAACATTAACTGTCCTCTTCGTGGTGTTATTAAACAATTAATTAAGTATCCAAAGTTGCGGAAATTGAAACATGAATATTCTTGTTTCGACACTTCAAACAATGTCATCTTAAAATTTAATTTGTTATTATCACATGATACGTAATGCTCCTGTAGCGCATTCAAGCGGCAATGTTTTGAAGCTTTAAACTTCTTTAATCCAGCATGATTCAAGCTTGATATTTCAAGCATAAATTAGGCAATACAAGTTCAAGCTTGAATTAAGGTTGCTGGATCAAGATTATTTCAGCAAGGTAAAATCAAGCTTGTATCAAGCTTGAAACATACTTGAAAATTCATGTCAAGGTTAGCAAGGCAAAATCAAGGCACTTTCAACCTTGATTCAAGAAAACATGCTGTTAGTGGTAGTATTGTATGATGACGTAAGCTTAATTTCGTCCTCGGAAGCTGAACATTTAAATTTATTAAAGGATTTTTTGGATCACATGAAAAAGTCAAACTTGGCGGTAAGGATTGACAAATTTCAGCTTAGTAAATCAAAATATGAGTATCTCAGGCTCGAGTTCGAAAATGGGATCTGGAACAGTACGCTGAAAGAAGACTCATGACGAAGCAGTTAGTCCGTCCTTGTAGTAAAAAAAAGAAGTTCAGAGATTAATGGGATATTTGGCCTACTTCAAATTCTTTTTGCCAGACCTGGCCAGTGTTGCCAGGCCCATCACCAATCTTTTGAGAAATAAAGAAACTTTCAGTTGTAGTTCAAAATGTGAGGCAGCTTTTTTGAATTTACGTTCTAGGTTAGAACAGGAACAACGCTTGCTCCTGCCTGACTAATGGGTACAATTTTTCCAAGATCGCGGTCACTGCGGTGATAGAGTGGTGTAAAACTAACAACTTGTTATATTCACTTTTGTGAAGAAAATCAAGTTTATTCCAGCATGCCACCATTTTCCTTTGTTAGCTTCTGTAACATTCCTTATTGATTGACCCACTGTGCAATAGTACCGAATTGAATTGAGATTAGTTTTCAAATTAAACAGTAGCAATAAAAATCAACCTCTTTAAATATTAGACATGATTCTCTGGGATTTCACAATTTAGATCATTTACTTTTACGCAAGATCGAAGTTTTTACTCGGGGAGGACTTATGTCTATCAAAAAGTTTCGGTATGATTCTTAGTTCCTAAAGCACAACACCCTGTATCACATAAAATTCCCTAGTTTTCTCAGATTACAAGTTATAATAATGATATTAGAATCATCAGAAAGGTTAGACAAATCTAATGCTTTATGGATGCTCTGTCACGTTTATTTTAGGGTGCTTTTTGGTTTTCGTGACAGTTTCAAAGTTACGTGCTAATAAATTAATATAGTAAAATAAGCCATACTACTTTCCTGAACAACAGCTGCCAAATTTAAACATGGCTGCAGTATAAAAAACATATCGATTAATTACTTAGACCAATCATTATCTTCAATTTGACGCAGGAACGAAGTTTGTGTCTTAAGCCTGAGAGAAGACATTATGGTTTAAGTAAAAGTCAGTGTTCCTGCGTGAACACCATATTGATGACTTCATCACGAGTTAACGCTGTAGTTAGTTTTGGGCAAACAAGCTGAATTAGAATTTGAATATTATTTATGACACTGAGCTACGGAGGATAAGTAGGACAAAGAAGCGGGAAAATATTGATCACTATTTAAACAAGTGCTTTAATATAATTTATGTCTATAAAATTCCGACGGGGAATTCAGGTTGGCCTTTGCTCAATATATGAAATGTAATAATATTTTAAAATTGGTTGATTCTTTAATAGATAATATATTAACTTCTAAACTAAATTTAACGAAGGACAATTTACATTAATATTACAGCTATATGACATTTCAGGGGGGAGGTATATTAATGATCAGGAGTCGTTAATTTGAACTTGAAATATGTGTGCCCAGGAAGCCAGGCGACGTCGGCGGGTGGGGTTTTGCCTCTATGCCGGCAAGTCGGGGCACCGACGGATGCCCAGAAAATGGCTCTACAATCAAACGCCGCTTACGAGTCGGCGCCCGTCTTTCTCGACAACGGCGGCTCAACCAAAATCCCCGTTTTGGTCGGCATTTGACTTGCTAAGTAGCTTTTAGTCATTTATGATTCAGGCCAGGATAGGGCAAGGGAAATGATACGAGGTAGGGACCGACATATACCATCCTGGCATTCTCTTGTGTGACAGAGGAAAACTGCAAAAACTTTGTCTGCATGGTCAGCAGCAGAAATCGAAATCAGCTCCTCCCGAATGGGAAGACAACACTCTACTATTTGACATGAGCTATAGACGCTCGGTTTGTTATCTAAATAAGACAAACTCATCCTTTGTTTTTATCTAGATTACTTACAGTACCTCATATGCATTTTAGATTAGTAATATTATGGAAAGTGTGTTTAATTTTTACTTTTTGAGTCTATTAAAAGTATCTACAATTTTAGATATAAATGTTGAGCGAAAATTGTGATCAAAAGCATGTACTCGTATAGGGTAAAACATCTTTACTTTTGGAGAAATCCTATCACTCCAGTATGCAGGTGTCTACAATAATTTAGCTACTAATCACATCACATCATTAGACAGTGGATTTCTAGGTTTTATAAATTAAGTTTTAGGTAGCTAAGATAGGCACATTAAAATCTCAAATTGGGCATTAAAAAGAAAACTAGGCTCGTAAACTAAAATATAAAAGTTATAATATTTTTAATAGTGTTACATTTTTTTGTAAATAAAATCTTATAACACTAAAGTGGACAGAAATTCATGCACAACAACAAAGTTATTAAATTTGTTGAGAAATATACAGATGCTTATCAGAATAATGGAAACACCTGTAGTTGGCAACACGTCAGATTTATGGGTTGGCAGTGGTGTCGTGGCGACCGCAGCGCCGGACTGCTGGTGGTGGTGTGTTAGGTCGGTCTCCATACTACGTCAGGCGTCGTGGAACAGGAGTGTGCAGTGGCTGCAGCAGACGGAGGTAGTGTAAAATGGGAGACCTCTCAGAGTTTCAAAGAGGGCAAATTGTTGGTGCGCGGTTATGTGGAGTGAGTGTGACGGCAGTGGCTAGTGTGTTAGGTGTGTCGCCAGGGACAGTGTCGAAGGTGATGACGGCCTACACAACACACGGGAAAACCACATCGGGGAAGCGGAACAGTGGGCGGAAAAAAAGCATCAGTGACAGGGCACGCCGGGTATTAAAGCGCATTGTCACGCGGAACCGTCGTGCCACTGCGGCGCAAGTGACGGAGGAACTCAATCAGCACCTCCCCCAACCTGTTTCGACAATCACAGTCCGCCGCGAATTACATGACATGAACTTACGGGGTCGTGTTGCAGGGGCCATACCTCTCATCAGGAACCATTTGCACGCCGCAAATGGTGCCGCGACCATGCAACTTGGACGGTTGACGACTGGAAACGTGTGGTATGGTCGGATGAGTCACCATTCACCCTATTCCAAACCACGGGCCGTGTTTATGTGTGGAGAACGCCCAAAGAAGCGTATGATCTGCAGTGTCTCCACCCAACTGTGAAACATGGCGGCGGCACGGTGATGCTGTGGGCCGCAATATCATGGTTTTCATTGGGTCCTGTGGTCACACTTCGCGGACGCATCACTGCCAACGATTATGTCGCAATTTTAGGAGACCACTTGCATCCTATGGTCCGGATGTTGTTCCCGGACAATGACGCCATATTCCAGGATGATAATGCACCCATTCACACAGCTGGAGTTGTTGCAGCGTGGTTTGAGGAACATCGGGATGAAGTTAAACACCTCCCCTGGCCCGCCCAATCCCCAGATCTCAACATAATTGAACATCTGTGGTCCATCTTGGAAACACGACTCCGGCGACGATTTCCACCTCCATCCTCTCTCACAGAACTGGCCGATGCCCTGCACGAGGAATGGTGTAATATTCCACTTGCTACCATTCACGACCTCTATGCCTCCATCCCACGTCGCATCAAGGCTGTTCTGAAGGCGAAAGGTGGCCCGACACCATATTAATCTGGTAAGTTGCACTTTCGTTCAGGTGTTTCCATTATTCTGATAAGCATCTGTATGTCCAAACTCTAATTGCCTACTACTTAACCACAAGCCATATTACACTTTTTGTTTTTAAAGTTTTGGGAAAACAATCAGAAAGGTACACTCTATGTGGAAAAATTTAAGTGTTTTGACACTTTTGGTTTCGGGAAGACATGCTATTAAATTACATCACTTACACGCACTGTAACCTGGACTGTCTCCTATTGAAATGTTAGGTTACATTGTTGTTCTTACGTTATACTGAGGTATGACTTTCTAATTTACATACACACGGGTAGTTTACAACACACACTGAACGACCATGACTCAGTTGGTCGAGCGGTGGATTAGCATTCGGAAGGCTCTGGCAACAATCTGGCTTAGTATTAGGAAGTTTCTGGGAACGATCCCAGCTGTCGCAATTCCTGACAGGTTTCCACAGGTAATTTTTTCAGTCACACCAGGCAACTGTCGGTAGGGTACCCACTAACTCGGTCCTAGCCGACTACATTGCAACGGTCTTTCCTTACCCCATTCCGGTTTGAATCTGAGATACCTACTTTAGAAATACATTGCATTGGTGGAAATGATGCAAAATTATATTTTGTGTAAAATAGGCAGAAATAAGCAGTAATGTTGAAATAGGCAACTTTAGACTATAAAATTTGCGGAATTTTGTATAATTACATAACTTCTCTTTCAAGTAGGTACTAAGAATTTTAAAAAAATAGGTTTTTACCTAAAGATCCGCGGTCTACACATCACACAAGTTTATTTACACATTTCAGAGCTGTAACGTCGTGGCATGAACATTGTTGCCAAAATCCTATCCCTAGATTGCCATGACTAATTTTCTTCACTTTGCTTTCACTTTTAATCTAATGTACAATCTTTTCTCTTAAAAATATCTATTACCAAAATGTCTGTCTCCTAAAAGTTTTGAAATACAGAAAAAATAATAAATAACTTTTTTAAAGACATTGTTTTCTTAATCACTTCGTACTAAAAAGTAAAAATAAAATGTTTGTGCATGCCTAAAAAGAAAAGCATGGGGTGCGCTTTCATATACATTCACTTTGTAAATTCTTTTAATGACGCCCCCACTAATTTCTTTTTAGTCATGCATAAATATTTGTTTTTACTTTTTAGTACGAATTGATGTCTTTAAAAAGAATGTCTTTAAATGAATTAAAAGAATGTCTTTAAAAAGTTTATTATCCGAACAAAAACACCAGAGGTGCAAAAAGTGGAGCCAAGTTCTTTAGCCCTAAAAAGGTGTGAAATGGGAGACGGATGAGCCAAGTTCCTTGGTGACACCATGTAACAGGATCAAAGGAACTTGGCGCTAGCTGGCAACAGCCTTAAGGTTGGTGGCGGTGGACGTAGTGGGTTTT